>OZ020307.1:20038502-20341583 GCA_963971305.1 Arcuatula senhousia
TGTGGTGCTACATCTACTTGGGAATTCTACGCAGTAAATTATGGAATAATTGAAGTAATGATATTCAGACTTGATGGGTATATGCAGTATTATTTAGCTGGATCCACACGGATTGTAATACCAGGTAAACTATTTTGATATGGCTTTACGAAAATAAATACTTTGATATACTAACTCATAGTATAAATGCCAATCAAGCATTAAGAATTTTGGTCATTTACTTGTTTTATGATACCTATCCTTACCGAAGTTTATCTCGGAAAATTTGTTGCTAATGGTAAAAAAAAAAGAAGCCGCCATTTTGATTTTCCTAGGTATCAATTAATTTAATAATTTGTATCGAAAATATAATCCATTAGGTTAAAATCGATGCCCATTTATCATTGAGTTGAAAAGCACAAAAAAGTTTAAACACCCATTGTCTAAAACATATTACATAAAGTTGATATAGTCAGGCGGGTAGATCTAGAGTGAATGTTAATTTTAGTTTCATGGACAAATTTTTATTCCTTTCGTTTTGTCTTTAGTAAGGAGTAGATCCGGGACTAAAACTTAATTCGGACCCAAAAGTTTTTCCGGGTAGTGGGGGTTTCAAGGTACCCGACCTTAACTGGAAGTGGTGATTAAATCAACAAAAATTCATAAAAATTGCAATTTCCATTACCCCTGCTTTCAGAATAAAAATTGTTTTTAAGGTACCCTGATAGTCTTCTTAGTCATTTCACACTTAAACAGGTTAGGTAATCAGATTTGTAAATTTGGATTTTTTTATTTTTATCTCTGAATGTCTGATGCTTAAAGGTAGGGTCAATCGAAACTAATTTTTCCTGTCGGATAACTTCAAAAAAAAATTCTGTAAAATGTTTTGTAGTTTTATATTATTTTTCTAATTTCCTTAAGTTTTAAATTATCTAACGTTTCTTTAGTCCATGAGTATATTTGTAAAGGAAGCAAATACCAAAAGAAACACAAAAATAAACAAAATACAAAATATAAAGTACTTGTGAAAATTCCATTTAATCATATGTTTGTACTTGTGTCTATGTGAGTATCAATGAAAGGGGAACATTTTATTATGTTTCTATCGAATATTAACGAAGCTGAATTTACTAAGGTGGTTGCAAGATTTGGTGTTTGTCTTTTTCAAACATACAAATACACAAAATGGCTTTTTTGACAAAATCGAGAAAAGTATTCAAACTAATAAAACAAATTTGTGTGGTACATATATATTGCTGTAAAAAGAAATTGAAAATAAATGTAATAACAATTAATGCAATTTGGATGATCAATTTCAAATGTCTAAAAGAAAAGGCAAAACAAGGAAGAAATAATGGAAAACTTAAGATTGCAATGGTGCTGACTTGGTACAGGCCATTCAAAAGTAATGGTGGGTTCAACAAATTTTTATGGTACGCCAAAACTCCTCATTTCATTGTGATCTTTGAAGGCTATCGTCTTGGAAATATTTTAACTAGTGCTTATAATATATATGTCCATTTTAATCTTATCAACTTTATCTTGTATATTGTAGAAGAATACATAGGTAAAGTGGTTTCTTTCAATCTTATTGACGGAGAAAGGGTTGCTGTTGTCAAAGGAGATTTAATTGGATGGTATGTCTTAAACATGATAACATTTATGAGCTAACGAACATTAATTCAAGTAAAAAAGATTCGTTAAAAATTAAAATTTACACTGTATATCGATATTAAACCCCTTCTTTCTATTAAAATAAGATACACAAACTTATTTCTTGGGTATTCCATTAATTGTAATCAATATAGCATTGGGGCGATCTCTCATAAATCCCAATAAAAAAACTGAATTTCCATCGCCTGTTTTTTGTTCGAGAAAGACTTTTGCATTTCTACGACACACATGATGACTTTAACTTTACAATGAAAACACTCATTTTGTTAAACTGAAAGGTTGAATTTTACAACAATATCTTTACATCCTTGTCAGGTATACATCCGGTCCTAACATAGTTGGTTATGGCGATTGTACAAAAGATTCACGCTCAGACTGTCCACAGAACAATAAGCTGCTCACAATTTCTCGTGATTCCTTTGAAGTTGGCGATACTTTAGATTTCTCTGCTGCAACAACAGTGTCCGACAGAGGATTTTCAATGAAATTGACAACAATTAACAGTAAGTTCAAACGAAAATGATTTATTTTTCATTGGAAAAAAATGTACATTCACCCGATGCAGATTCCAAGTGGCAAAAGAACTGCCGCAGCGCTACAATTTTAGTTAAAGACCGACAAAAAGTTCACATAATACCATCTTTCTCGCTTACTCACATAGCGATTATGAAAAATCATGTTCCCGTCAATGATAAGTAAGCTGTTGCCTATGTAATATTTATTTTTGTAGATACAGAGCTGGTTATAGAAAAAATAGAAGAGTACACAGAGATAGAAGAGAACAGCCCAATAGGGTTCGATGCTACGTACATATCTGTGACCGACACAGACCTAAATGATGACTTTAATATGACCTTGTCAGGAGATGACGAACTGTTTGAAATAACCGATGTTGTCAATCAAAGAGGTAAGTTTACACTGTAAGATATACTGACCACCAGACTCGTCATTCCCTTTTCGTCATGCTGGTCTTTGTTATTCCGAGGTTCATACACAACATTTAAAAGAAGTCACGGGCCCTTAAGTTGAATATAATTAATAACTGCCCTTTTATGCTGAAAACAGTACTGTTAAATGTGTAAAACATTTATTGTGGCAATACAATCATTTGAAGAAACAAGAATAACCATGGGTGCATGGAAGTTCGAACTGGCATTATACAAAATAAGTTGACAAAAAAAAAACCCACATCCACAAACAAACTTAATTGCAGTCAGCATTGACATTTTGTAAATTTATTCATAGTATTAATAATACTTTAAAATAATTTTCCGTTCATAAAATTCAAAAATGCTTTACCATTCTTTAAGCAACAATAAAGTTACGACAAAAACTACCGAAGGTTGGTGGACCATATGTTATGACAGTCACAGGGACAGATTCCTGTCAACACACAGCATCAACAACGGTGACGGTTGGCAAATACAATGCTGTAAGTGATATCCATGGTGATCAAATACATGTAAATTTTATGTTTTTACCAAAATTCTTAGACAAATAATTTACGAAAACCCATGAGAAAATTAAACTACTTACTTAAGAAATCATATCTGTACAAACCACAAAAACTAGTAAAAATGCCTTTTATCAATATAATCATTGCCAATCATATATTTTATTTCGAGTGTACGCATTTGAGTAAACTGATAAAGTAAAACAAATTCTAGAAATTAGGTTGTCGTTCTTAGTAAGTCAGTGAGACTTAGTCCAAATTAGTTTATAAAGACTGCACGGCAATATTGTGACGTTTCTTTCTTTGATTGCAGCCTCCGATTGTAAACAATCTACCATACATTACAGAGATCAGTGAGTTAACGAAATCCGCCATACATTTATATACCATAAACGTGACGGATGCCTCAAACGATGTTATATGTTGTACACTCTCCAAGACATTACCCAATACCTATAACTTTGAGTTTAAAGAAGAAAATGGGGGTAAGATATGAAAACAACATGTACAGTGTCATTTTTACCCGAATCGAGAGTATTCATAAACCTAGTCAACACTTATTCTGATTTAAAATGACATAACAGGGGATGAAAGTTGCAATGATTTCCAAAGAAAGCATTACACAATATCCTCAATCTCAAACACAATAGATTTTTTTTTAATATTCAATAAGGTCTTATGAATTTACTGAAGACGAGATATTTCTCGAAATTTCCCCAGTTTGGTATTTTTTGGTATTGTTCTACGCTCTTCATATTCATATAGTGTTTGGTATTTTCAATATTTTTGGTAGAGCGCCTCTGATGAGTCTTGAATAGACGAAACGCGCGTCAGGCGTAGCAAAATTTATTGTCTGGAACTTTATTGTCATTTGTATTTGCAATAATTAGCAATAAATAACATCTAAGTTTTAGTAGCTTCAAACTTTTAATTTTGTCTGGTTAACCTTTAAACATGTTTTGATATACTAAAAAAATGAGTAGATGAAAGCAGTTTGGATATTTTGCTCATCGTCATTGCAGTTCCATTTGACCGTATTGTCATGTTCATCTGCGGTCTTGTCAATTTTTTTTGTGTGTTTTGATAATGTGGTTGAAAATTGCTCTGTGGAAAGATTATTTCTAGTTGTAAACACATTATTCCTGACTAATGCTGGTCGATGGTCAAAGGGTTTAGTAAAAGGTTTCTGATTTTACTTATGGTAATATTTATAAAGATTGTTTTTTTTTATTCAACAGAATTTGGAAAACGACAAACTTAACAACAGCAAATATCTATAAAACAATTTTTTGTAAGTAAAGCAATTGTTTATCTTTTAAAGTTTTTTTAAACAGTGTATTCGATATGGACAGTGGCTAACCCGGCCTTTTCCTACTATGATGCGGACTCCTTTCGGGTTTTCATTTGTTGTAATGACCCGTATGGGGCAACGACTAGTTACCTAATGGTGCGTCTCACAGAAAATAGAATTGAGGAAAAGTATGAACCTCCAGGTATATTCTTTTATTTTTGTAAATTCAAGAGTCAAGTTCATGATCATCGTTTCAGAGACATGTTGACCTTGATTTTGCAGTCCTACTATATATTTCTTAGTCTCAAGTATAAGAAACTGCTTAGATAAAAATACCCTCGTTCCCGAAAATATCATCCAAATCAAATGTTAAAATAGGAGGTGAACGGGTACATCTGCATTTTAAACAAGATATATAAAAAAAAAAACATGTCACCTCCATTCTATGAAATTCACTTATCGCAAATGACACTATTTTGGTTTCATCCAAAATACACATGTACACCTGTATCTAGATGTTATTGTGTTTGTATACAAACATTCCCATTTTGCTTGGCGATTGAAATCATGGATATAAATTACATAAAAATCCATACAAACAGCGCTTCATTGCAAATGTACCACTACTTTAAGCTCTGTTGTCTTCAATACTTACGGCAATAAAATCCGGCCTCCAGAAATATTACGATTGTTGTTATTCTAGAAATTGTGTCGATCAAATGTGGATCCTGAAGAATTCGAAAGAACTGATAAAGATTCTTAGGTCTAAATCAAATCAGTATCATCTTGTAACAGCATCAAAACATTCGATTTCTCCACACTTTACACTTCTATTCATCATGAACAACTGAAATCGCGATTGGCACAACTGATTAAACGCACTTTTTTCAAAAAGAATGGAAAACGCAGGTACAAATATTAAGTAGTCGATTATACCAAGACTTACTTTGTCATCAATGAGTCTAAAAAACAAATTTACAGAAGACCAAACAATCGACATGCTCAACTTTCTCATTGACAACATATTTGTCCAGTTTGGTGGACGTGTTTTTTTAGCAAACAATAGGGATTCAAATGGGCATTAATTTTGCAACTTTGCTTGCTGATTTGTTTTTTCATTCAGATGAAGTAGACTTCTTACAATCATTTCTAAACCGAAAAGATCGTAGACTAGCTCTTTCTTTTAGTCTCACTTTCCGTTATATTGATGATGTCGTCTCACTGAACAATTCTCGATTTGGTGACTTTCTCCATCTTATATATCCTCAGGAACTTGAGATAAAGGACACTACGGATTCTAGGAAGTCTGCGTCATATTTACGTCTTCATCTTGAAATGGACAAAACTGTATGAAAAACATGATGACTTCAACTTTCCAATCGTCAACTTTCCCTACTTGTGTAGCAACATTATGTCCGCTCCAGCTTATGGAGTTTACGTATCTCAATTGATTCGTTACTCCAGAGCGTCACGTATAACGCAAAAATTACACACACAGGGTTATGTTGCTCCTCGGTTGCTGTCTTAACTTAAGAAATTTTACGGAAGGCAGAATGCACTTATAGACAAATATGGGATTTCGATCTCGCAGATGAGTGCAGATGTTGGTTAATCATAGGGTTTTGTTTTGTCTTCCTTTGCCGGATTTAACACACTGATTTGACCGTTGGCAACGCGACGGGTGTGCTATAGCAAGCATGAGCTGCTTACTCTTCCGGAGCACATGAGTTCACTCTCGTTTCGACTTGAGTTCGCGTTGTTGATTGATATTGAGTTATTTTTGTGTTTCAATGTTTTACATCTTGTCTGTTTTTGTCCCGTTCTTGTTAATGTTAACTGGTTTTGTCTCTGCCCTTTCGGACTTTTGACATTTTGATACCCCATTGGTACCTCTGCTTATTTTTTGCATGATAAAAGAATACGAACTGAAACAAAAAAATCAATAATAAAATACATTATAAAATATAACTTAAAATCATTTTCGATTTTTATACAAGATTTAAGAACGAATAAATAAGTTTGAAAAGTAGAAGTAAAGATACACACAAGATACCCAAACTTAGAGGGTCCATCTCAATGTCCGAACAGAAAATGCAAACCAATTCAAACCCCCCATCCCTCGAACCCCACCGGGACACAATAAATTCGCAAAGGACCTGATTTGGAACAGGCATTTCAAAAGAAATTGGTAGTGTCACCAGGTCTTATGGCACCAAACCTCCCTCCCTTAAGTTATCATGTTTCTTTATTTTAGAGTGGTTTCATACAGCTATTGTGGTGTGCATGTTACCCATCTCCATTCTGACAATGTTTACATTTTTTATTCTTGTAATTACAATGTTCTGCATGGACCCAGACCCAGAAAAACCATGGGAACACCAGGAAATAGAATTTGAGCATTCAATTCATTCAGGTGACACATTTAGTGAAGATAACACTGACAGCACAAGCATAAGATCAAGTTTGTCAGACCAGTTGGAAGTTAAAACTGAAACTTCATTGACAAACCAGGAGGAAACTATTCACTTTAAAAACGCCGTTACAGAAAAGGAATTCTTCATACCAATTTGGAGAAGAAAGGGCCAATCTGATGATAATGAAAAACCTGTAAAAGATGACAACGTTTTGACTAAGTCTCCAAACACAAAAGGCACAAAAAAGAAAACTTATCCTAAGACCTTAATAAAAGAAAAGACTTGTTTCAGTGAACCGGGCAAACTTGAAATGAAGTTATTTAGTTTTGGCGGTGACCCATCAATAAGCATGCGAACAAAAGAAGAACGTGAGTATGAAGTAAACATGAAGAAAAATAATATTATGCTTAAGTATAAGGAGGCTTTATTAAAAGCAGGTACAATGAAGAAAAGGAAATCGACAGCGACGTTTCATAATAAGAAGAGAACATTCAACTCTGAGACGAAAATTGAACCAATAGAAATGGTTACTAGAGCCCAGGTTCATCAAGAAAAGGAAACAAAAGAAGAAACGGCGACTGAAATCACTCCTCGTACACAAAAAGCAACGATGGCTGAAATCCCGCCTGAAATAGAACGGGAAACAGAGACTGAAATCACTTCTGATATAGAAGAGCAAACGAAGACTGAAATCATTCCTGAAGCAGAACAAGAAATGGAGACTGAAACCACTCCTGAAGTAGTAAAGAAATCGGAAACAACACAAGAAGTTGTTGACGAAATACTCGACAATAATCATGAAACCTTTGAAACACTGGCATAAAGAAGACGTTATCTAGCATAACTTTTCAGAGTAATCATTATTTGTATATTTAATAAGAACAAGTTTTTTTTCTTTTTTTCTTTTTTTCTTATTATTTTGTATTTTTACGACAAAGTTGAACTAATTGTGTAAATTGAATAAAACTGCTGGAAATATTAATGCAAATTTATACAGAACAAATCGTTAACGAGTAAGTCTAGCCCTATCAAGACCTATATGTCAAATGTTGAACAGTTTCATTATATACCAATCAGCAAACAATATGTAAGGCTCCTGCAGGGTTAAAATCGACCTGCGACCTCGGGCCATTTTAGAGCCGACTTCCGACCTGAAGGCTTTTAAAAACGACCTACGACCTTGTATTCATGGAAAAATCGACCTCCGACTTTTCCTATTTTAAAAACGACCTCCTTGGGTCTCCTTGTTTAGCAGGACTTACAGCGGTTTCTCAATTTAAATTACTCGACCGTTGCTTAACGGCGAACGTACTATAGTAATTTGGTTATCAGGTATATCTAGAGTAATCGGAATATCCTCGTTGCGTATTGGGTAGTGGATGTAAAACACCGACATTGCCGCGTGGAAACTGGTTTCCTTCATCGTATTTCTATTTCTGTTAAGATCCCTTTTTATGGATTCTTACAAGTACCAGTTTAAAACTAAAAGCGGAACGATTTGAATACTCATGTCACTCATAAAACCTGGTTTAACCCACCATTTCATTTGAAATGCCTGTACCAAGTCAGGACCATTGCGATCCACCAATTCTCCGGTATGACTGATTCATTCTTGTCATTTTCTCTGGACTATGAGATTGATCATTCAAGTTCGGTAGTTTTGTTATTACCTTTATTAGACTGTTGCTGCCAACTTTTTTTTGTTGGGGTCGGAAGAGAAAGTGGCTCAACAGTGGTGGCATAGACTACCACTTGCGAATATCCGGTCTATTTCATCATTGGACTTTAAAAAAACAATCTTAAGCAAAACAAAGACCAGGTTACACAAGAGCAAATGCGAGGTGAGGGAAATATCCATAACAAAAAGAAAATACAAAACCCAAACTGGTACCAAGATTCCAGAAAAGACCTACCTTATAGCGGACGACGAGGATTGGAATTTATGGAGGGACTGTTTGGCAGTAGACTTAGACAACTATGAACTTAAAGGTATTCTTGAAACTTTGTACCCTAATTTCTCACAAACATGTTTGCCAATTGTCAAAGGCGGATCTAGGACCGGCGTACCTGGTGCGCGCCCCCACGTTTGACAGAAAAATTTGGCTAAGTACTGTATGAAACAAGAGGTCCCAGAAGTTTTTTTTATAATTGCGCGCCCTTGGTTAGAAAATTTCTGGATCCGCCACAGATAATGAGATTGTATTGGCAACAATTGGGTCAGTTGGCAAATAACCAGGTGAAAATGTCGCATAACATAAAAAAAAACTATACATGACGGACCATAACGATGTTTTCATACCCGTAACGTACAAAGGGAGGGGGTTGCGAGGATGCGTACGTGAACAGGCACCCCCTTTGGTCCCCTATATATTTTTTCAAATTTATAGGGGATACCTAAATTTCAGAAATTAGCATTCCCTTTTCAACATTCACAACCCCGATTGATAAATCATTTGTTCAAGCCTTGTTTCCAATTTTATTATTAGATGCCTGCTTTGTTTCAAGTTCTAAAGACAGTGGTAATTTATAACCCATTGGCATATCTTTTATTTCAAAATTACTACCCATTGATATATTATTAAGGGGGTACAGAACACTAAAGGCTAAAATTAAAATTGTGTCGTTTAGTTTTTTTTTCTATTGGGTAAGTAGATGGGTAAAAATATTTTGTCCAAAGTGTATGATAGGTCTGATTTAGTGTCTTAGTAAATAAAACTACAATTAAATCGAATTATACGGTTTAGTATAAATCAGATTAACACCGTAAGGGCACCTGCTGGTCATTTCGGTTGAGTTATCTCGCTTTGTACAATTGACCGAATTAACTTCTTTTAATAACCGAATAACCGAATTAAAATAATTTAGGTCAACGTTATCGTCCTTGACAAAACGTTTCAATGACGTCATATTCTAGATTTTTATGCGTAATTTCATATTTTCAAAAACTGTCGGCTAGTAAACAGCAGAATTAAACAGCAGAATTAAAATTAAAACACAAAAAGTTCGAGACACAGTGCTCCGTGATGGGCCGTACAGCTAGAGTTTCAAGCAGCCCCTACGCAACGAGAAATCTAAATGTAAGAAAAAGAGCTATGAGAGATGTTGATGCAAATCAATCCAATAACGAGCAAAGGACAATGATGTCAAATGAGAGAGAAGCTCCTTCGAAGAAGAAAAAACCGAGTCAAGCCAAGCAGAGGACATCTTCGGGAAACGATGTGCCGCAGCCACAAAACCCGGGAACAGTGGAGGATATAGCTCAATCTGTTGCAGACATGATTATGCCGGAGATTGAGGGACGCATAACACAGACAGTTCAGGCCATGAGTAGATCGCCACAGCATACGACAACCCCTGACACGGTGCAACACCAAGAGCCATCAGGTACAAGTGTTATTAATGATTCGTTAAATAAAGAATGTCAAAATGGGGGTTCTACGTTGCAGCAGGTTCAAAGTTTCAAAGACGAACTTGGTTTACACGTTGCTCAATCAGTAAAAGAAAAAATAATTAATGGGGATTACATTGAAATAGAGTCTTTGATATTGAATCCATTTACTGATCAATCCAAAAAAATCGTAGTGGATAAAAATGGTAATCTGAACTTAAAACAAACAAACAAGAAACAAATTACAGATATAAGTGAATGGGTGGACGCATTTTTAATTTTTGCATCAATATACACAGCAGCTCATCCAGAATATACACAGGGCATTTTAAAATACATGTCAAATGTTAAACTTGCTGCTAGTAGATGTAATAATTTAAGTTCGTTAAGTTACGACCAACAGTTTAGGCTTAAAAAGGCAAAAAGTGTCTCAATGGCATGGGAAGTTGTCGATATGGAATTATGGCTTCTGTATATTTCCCAGGGTCATAAGACTATGTCTGAAAACAATGTTTACATAAACAAGTGTTATAAATATAACAACACGGGATTATGTGGTCGTCTTGGTTGTCGTTACAGTCATAAGTGTTTAAAGTGCGGGTTTTCTCATCCAGCAATATTCTGCACTATCCAAAATAACGAGAAATATGGGCAAAATAGTGCGCAATTATATACGAATCCACAAAGGGCCCTTGTCGACAAGAACGATAGGTTCAATGTCTCAATAAAAGAGCAACCACAGAATTCTTCTTTTCGTTTTCGTCAAGGATACAGAAAACCAGAGCAAGGGTTCCCTCTATCAAGAAATGTCCAAAATTCGGGGTTTAGGAAAAACCCCTATTAAAGTTTGTCAACTTGCAAATCTTTTGGTCGATTATCCTATCATGGAAGACGCAAAGTTATTATTGGATGGTTTTAAAAATGGTTTTAAAGTTAATTATTCTGGCCCACGTTTGTCTGTAAATTGTCGTAATCTTATTTCAGCGGAGCAACAAAGCGAACAACTTGCTCAAAAAATTTCAAAAGAGATTGAAGCCGGGCGAATTGCCGGACCATTTGATTCTATGCCCTTTAACAATCTACGTTTATCGCCAATTGGCATTGTTCCTAAAAAACCTTCAGGTTGGCGTATGATTCACCATCTTAGCTTTCCGCTTGGTAATAGTGTTAATAGTTTTATCGACCCAGATTTTGCCTCGGTGCAATATACCTCATTTGACAAAGTCCTGCTTACCATTTCAGAAATGGGTCGGGGTGCTGTACTTGCTCGTATGGATATAAAGTCAGCTTTTCGTTTGTTAATAATTCACCCGGATGATTTTGAACTTTTGGGGTTTCATTTTCAAGGGAAAATATATTTTGACAAATGCCTCCCGATGGGCTGTTCAGCTTCGTGTGCTCTGTTTGAAAAATTTTCACGGTTTCTTGAGTGGGCGCTTAAGGTCAGGTCTGGTAAAAAAGCTATAGAGCATTATCTTGATGATTTTTTACTAGTTGGTAAGCCTAATTCTACAGAATGCTTAGAGTTGATGGGTTATTTCAGGGTGTTATGTGAAGAATTAGGTGTTCCTTTATCTGAGGACAAGACATTGGGGCCATCTTGTATAATGGTATTTTTGGGGCTCGAAATTGACACAATAAACATGGTTATAAGAATCCCGTATGACAAATTATCGGAGGTTAAAGGCAAACTAGAGTATGTGTTTCAAAAGAAATCTGTTATGTTGAAGGATCTTCAATCTCTAGTAGGCTCTTTGAATTTTTGTGCAAGGGCAATACCAGCAGTCAGAGCTTTTAACCGTAGATTTTGTGATGCAATGTGTGGTGTTAGTAATCCAAAGCACCATATTAAGGTATCTTGGGGAATGAAAGAGGATATTAAGGTTTGGCTGAAGTTTTTGGAGAATTTCAATGGAACTTTGTCGTTTGGGCAAAATGAATGGTTTTCAAACCAAGAGCTTAATTTGTTTAGTGACAGTGCGGGAAATCCTCTTTTAGGATGTGCAGTCTACTTTAACGGTCATTGGTCTTTTCTGCAATGGCCAAGTCTTTGGGATAGACAGGAAATTATGTCGGATATAACGTTTTTGGAACTCGTCCCAATTCTGCTTTCAGTTTGGTTGTTTAAAGACATGTTAGTAAATAAACAGGTAATGTTTCATACAGATAACAAAGCACTTGTTTCTATCATTAATAAGAAGTCGTCGAAATCTAAAAGGGTAATGGAGTTGATTCGGCCCTTTGTCTTGATTACCATGTTGAATAATATGCAATTTAAAGCCTCGCATATAGAGGGCCGTCTCAACTCTATTACTGATGCTCTTAGTCGTAAACAGTGGCACAGATTCAGGACTTTGGCACCAGAGGCAGACGCGGAAATGACGCCAATACCAACAGAATTCCTCCAGATGCTATTGGGGCTGAGATTGACAGACTAGTTGGAGCATCTCTAGCACAGAATACAAAAGACACTTATTGTACGGGTTTGAATTGTTTTCAAACCTTTAGAGAAGAGTATGGTTTGGAGATGGTGTGGCCTCCCCCTCCGTCTCATATAATTTTATTTATTGCATGCATGTCACTTAAAAGAAAAGCTTTTAAGACAGTCTCATGTTATGTTGCTGCAATATCTTTTCGTTGTAAAATGTTAGACTTTAACAGTGTATATAATTATTCAAACACATTATTGTTAAAAAAATGCTTGAGGGAATGAAAAGGTCAAACTATGTAAAAGACTCTAGATTACCCATTACTCAAGAATTACTTGAACGAATTATTGACAAATTAGCTTTAGTTTGCTATTTTGACTATGAGACTTCTTTGTATTCTTGTGCCTATTCATTGGCATTTCATGGCTTTTTAAGGGTAGGAGAATTAACTTACACAAAGCTCACACAGGTTCGACAAATTATTCAATTCAAAGATACAGCAATTGAAAATATCAAGGGTGGTAAATCGCTAGTAATCAAAATATGTCATTCGAAAGGCGATCAGGTCGGAAAGGGTGTGAGCATATGTATCAAGGAGAACAAATCGAATGTTTGCCCAGTTTTATTGTATAACAGGTATGTTGGATTTAGACCTCGTAATGAAGGTCCTTTGCTATGTCATTTTAATAGTAAACCCGTTACACGTTTTCAATTCTCTTCCGTTCTCACTAAAGTGTTGAATGTCATTGGTATTGATTCGGCCAATTATAAATCTCATTCATTTAGAATTGGTGCTGCTTCTCATGCAGCAGCACAGGGTATAAGGGATGAAGAGTTAAAAATGTTGGGCCGTTGGAGGTCCGAAGCTTATAAAACATACATTAGATAAGGATTTTATGAAGAAAATAATTGTAAATAAGATTAAATGATTTGTATTGTTGATATGTGCTATATATTTTACTTTTCCTGTATTTATCTATATAAATACTTTTTTGTTAGGTTATGTAACTTTTCCGGAAAGAAAATCCGTCTGGATCGTGGGGTCCTCCATCGTCAAGAGGGCATTTGTTTATGCCAGGGGAACTTACGACGGTGTTAACCTTGGGCTACAGCGCAAAAACGCTACAGTTTGGTGGCAGTCGAAGGGAGGAATGACTTGGGGTGATCTTTTTCCCAAGGTTAAGTACCTACTTAAATTTGAAAGGCAACCAGAAATTTTAGTTATCCATTGTGGGGGCAATAGCTTAGGAGCAATCGATCTCAAGAGATATAGATTTGTTGTTGCCGAAACATTGTATGAGCTAAAAAAGTTATTGCCAGGAACACGATTGGTATGGTCCCAAATTCTGCCAAGATTGTCATGGAGATATAGTTTGAATCAAGGTGCAATGCTGAGGTCTGCCACCAGAATAAATAATTATGCGTCATGGATTTGCATTAATCATGGAGGGGGTTACATTAGATACCCAGAATTGACGCATAGAGAAAGGGAATTGTTTTGTAAAGATGGGGTTCATCTCTCAGATATATGGCAAACAGGATTTTTCTCCACAGCTTACAATCATTTTTATACGATTTCTTAGATCAGGTTAATTAAGTCCTGGCCAGAAGTTCGGGATGGTTTTTCAAATGTATATACGTTGGAATTTAATGTTGCTAAATAATTAATGGATCTGATATTTTCACATGAATTTGTAAATTGATGATGTTAAATACATCTCCATCCTAAATTTGCATGTATTGAATTTTTGAGGTGTCAAACACATCTCCATCCTAAAGTTGCATGTATTGAATTTTTGAGGTGTCAAACACATCTCCATCCTAAAGTTGCATGTATTGAATTTTTGGGTGTCAAACACACCTCCATCCTTAAGTTGTTTGTTTGGAATGAGGCATGGCTCCGCTCATAAATTGTGTTGTGTCGTCTGAACGCTTTGTGGCGGTGGCCGGACATGTGACACATCCCCGGCCATGTGGCGAAAATGCGACACAACACCAACCTAAATGAACTTTTAATATTATACGTTAACTGTGCTTCTGTTTCCCAGGGCCAGTTACGTCATCATTTAATTATTACTTCTTCATGATATTGACAATTTACAATAATAAGGACGTTTTATTTTAATTTAATCTTGATTTATCAGGATCAATCTAAAGTAATGTTTTGGACTTGCCCCTTCAATTGGCAGTCCATTTTTGTGAGCCATGACCTTTATTCGCCAATAAAATGTTTTATTGTTATTATGTTTAGTTCATGAAGCTATCAGGAGCAAAAAGGTCGAAAATAAGTCGTCATCACTTTCGTCCGTCGTCAAACTGATTTGTAAGCTTGTTCCAATCCGTTATCCGAGTGAATTGGTCAATTTTATCGTAATTTGGTTTTCAGCAGTACTATGTTATTTTGCTTGCCCGTATCTGGGTTAAATCGAATTATACGGTTTAGTATAAATCAGATTAACACCGTAAGGGCACCTGCTGGTCATTTCGGTTGAGTTATCTCGCTTTGTACAATTGACCGAATTAACTTCTTTTAATAACCGAATAACCGAATTAAAATAATTTAGGTCAACGTTATCGTCCTTGAAAAAAACGTTTCAATGACGTCATATTCTAGATTTTTATGCGTAATTTCATATTTTCAAAAACTGTCGGCTAGTAAACAGCAGAATTAAAACCCACCCACCAGCTCCCCCTATTTTGTATGATATTGCTGTTTGTTTCTTTATATATTTTCAGGCATCAAACAGGGAGGGGTATTTCATTTGTTATGGCTCACCAATGATGTAGAAAGTCATCTGTTCCTTGCAAGAAGCCAGCGATGTTCTAAATCTCATTGCTATATGGACTTCGTTAGAGTGCGAAAATGCGACACAACACCAACCTAAATGAACTTTTAATATTATACGTTAACTGTGCTTCTGTTTCCCAGGGCCAGTTACGTCATCATTTAATTATTACTTCTTCATGATATTGACAATTTACAATAATAAGGACGTTTTATTTTAATTTAATCTTGATTTATCAGGATCAATCTAAAGTAATGTTTTGGACTTGCCCCTTCAATTGGCAGTCCATTTTTGTGAGCCATGACCTTCCCAGCGGGCACTCAACGTTGTTTCAACGTTGAAAATAGGTTGAAATAAAGTTGCAACGTCGGTCAACCTATTTTAAACGTTGAAACAACGTTGATAATGTAAACGTTACAACTCAACACGTTGATTCCACGTTGAAAAGAAGTTGACAGTTTCAACGTTAACATAGGTTAAACTATCGACGTTGAATCAACGTTGATGATTAAAACGTTACATTTCAACACGTTGATTCCACGTTGAAATAAAGTTGACAGATTCAACGTTTATATAGGTTTAACGCCCGACGTTGAATCAACGTTGATGCTTAAAACATACCATTTTAACACATTGAATCCACGTTGAAATCAGGTTGCAAGTTTCAACGTTGAGAATAGGTTAAGTTATCGACATTGAAACAATGTCGACAATTTCAACGTCGCCCATACAATGACGAATACACGTTGCAATTTGCTTTGTAGCTAACCCTTTTAACGCATTGCATTAGATGTAGAGAAAAACTATTTTCTAATTCTTTTATATTCAGGAAGCACAATCCCGAATGAGACTATCAACCAGAGAAAAAAAGCACCACATACATACACATTTTTTAAATAATGTGATCTTTAAGAGATGATTGGCGTTCGAAAAGAAGTAAGAAGGGGGCAAAGCAAAGATGAAAAATCAGCTTAAACTATATGCAAGCTGTTTTCCATTGCGATTTTTGTTCCTAGTTGTTGTTTGTTTTTAGTTGTTGAGTTCACTTTTTCCTGTATGTTGTTTGCCTTGCCCATGCATGTTAAAGGTACATTTCTTGACTTATTAAATTCATGCTTAATTCGAGTTCGAGCATCCTTTGATATCCTTGCTTGAAAAGTCGGTATAGTGATAGGAGTGTCCGTCCGTGTGCCCGTCGGTCATTCAGTTACATCTCGGGGTACCAATCTTTATCATCAACACCTCCTAAACCCCTTGAACAATTTTCATGAAGCTCTTACCTTTGTGACATAATGTAGATGTGCACCTTCTACGTATTCAAAAATTTGATCCGTATTATTTTGGCTTCACATAGCAAAACATGGACCTGTCAGTGTGTGGGTTTTTTAATGAATTATTTTAAGTCAATGTTTTATCCGTAATAGTTATACCATGAGGTAAAGGTGTTTCTGGATAAGAAACCCCGAGGACCGGAGGTCCGAGTGGGTTTCTTATCCAGAAACACCGTATACCGAATAGTATAATTAACTTACACCCCAGTAAACTTAGAACAAAACTAGATTACAAATTTTTGATAGAAAGCAATAAAACGTGGCTTGAATTATAAAACTGAGTTAGGCGTAGCAAAATTTATTGTCTGGAACTTTGTTGTCATTTTTATTTAGTAAACATATTTCTGATCGTTTTCTTCCCCTCACAAGGGCCTCTTTAATTCAAGATATTAAGCAACTGAGATGATTTTAGGATTAAAACGGATTAATCAACTTGTTAAACGGATTAATTACTTTACAAATAACTGATGATTTTGTATCGGCAGTGAACACTTCTAAACTGAATATCTTTAAGATCCATTCAGTTTTTATATGATCATCACGGAAGATGTTAGTTAGTTAGTTATTGCTTTACTCCCAAGCAGCGCGATTTCGGCTTTATCCGGGAGATGAACATGAAAGTGGTGATACAATGAACATGAAATGATGATGAAGTGGAGGAAATGGGGACACAAGGCCAATCGGGTAGAAAAGTTTTGACTGCCACTGGAAAAAGGAGTTATGGGTAGGGACGGGAAATTTTGCCTCCTGCATGGGGATCCTACGGGTCCTACTCTTACCGAGACCTGCAACAGGGTTCTTTAACGTGCGAGGAACGTGACATTTTTCCCAACACGGTGCACCACTATGGTTTGCGGTCAGGTTTTCTGCATTATCGTCTGACGACCCCGCATCTCTCGATGTCAGGGCTGCCCCATTCAACCACCTGGGGCACACATCCCAGTCGCTTTGTGGGCAAAGCGGCCTGACCCCGATGTCAGGTGTCTGAGTGCTCTTTAGTGGACTTTTACCGACAAGCTTAGCGCTGCTGCGGGCCTATTCGCCTCCCGGGCCCCACACGGGACTCAGGGAAGATGGGTGTGCTCTGGCTGCTGTTCCTTTTAATATCATTAATTTCTGAGAGCAGGTAATTTTAGTTGAGGAAATTGCATATTTGAAAAAAATAATTCATTTTAATTTGATATTTTGCATTTTGATATGCAGAACGATGTCCTTAAGCGTGGGGTTCGATTAAGAGTCTTTCTCTTATCTACTTCCTGTTTGTCGACTTACTTATTTTTTTGCATAAATGGTCAATTATGGACAATTTTCTAAACATTTTTCTCAGCAACCTCATATTACATCCTTTTGATATTTGGTAATCAGCATGGGTTGAATTAATTTCAGGTCTACTGTCTACCTACTTCCTGTTTAACGAAATTCGGCCATTTTTATTTTTAACCCATTTTGATGCCCTATCTACGTAAGTTATTGGGGCATATACATGTAGTCGTCGGATACAATTGTTCGTCCGTCCGTCCGTCCCCCGAAGGTTTCCGACCAATAACTTGAAAACGCGTCAAAGGATTTAAATGATATTTTGCACAGCTGTTAAGTACAATAAAATGCAGGTCAAGTTTGATTTCCAGCATGATCCAAAAAATAGTTTTCGAGATGGGCCACTTTGAAAAATCAAATTTCATGAAATTTTGAGTTTCTGACTGATAGCTTGAAAACGCGTCAAGATATTTGAATGATATTTTTCACAGCTGTTTAGTACAATTAAATACAGGTCGAATTTGATTTCCAGCATGATCTGAAAAATAGTTTTCGAGATTGGCCATTTTGAAAAATCAAATTTTATGAACTTTTAATATTATATAGTGGCGGGGTAGCATTTAATGTCCCATTACATGCCCTATTTTTTAAATGTTCTGTTTTATTTTGTCTGTTTTTTTTTTGCTACTTTTAAATTAGAATTGATTTTAAACCTTATAAAGTGAACTGTTTTCCTGTCCTTTTCAGATGCCTTGGGCTGGCTATTAACGAAGTTTCTTTGTGTGAGAAGCTCTTTTGTTCTACGAACATGAGATGTGTTCACAAGCGCAAAAGCAGGGGTAGCTGAAAACCCCTGTTTTTTGCCATTGTGAATTAAGCCTATTTTTGTTAGAACAAAAGAGTTATTCACACAAAGAAAGTTTCTGAAAATGAAAGTTCGACTTTTAACAATAGAACTGGGGTGTAATATAGTTAAAGATTGTTTAGGCGCACTATACTAACTTATCACATTAGTTCCCGGTGGGTCAATCGCCTTCTACATGAAGTCACCATCTTCCTCTGTCGTTGCAATGGACAATGTTTTTATTAAAATAAAAAGACCATGCATTGTAGTTATAACATGACAATTCTGAATCTGATGGTGAGTAGGTTGCCGACCCCAATAAAACTGTCCAGGTTGTTTCCAGTGTAAGGCAGTCACATGAATATTACAGCTGTCATTTCATTAGATGCCCTTGACAGCTCATTTTTGTTTGCTCGATTACTGGTGTTATTTCTTGTTATTCAATTTGTTAAAATATTTTTTTTTCTGGGGCAGAAGAACAGCTGAATATTACCCGTCGTTATCTATAATAACACGGGATTGGGTAGTAATGTCGTCACACACATGTTACTAGTAAGTGGATTTGAATACTCTGATTGACACACAGATATGTCTAGATATAGCCTGTATGCAAAGTTAACTAGATAATTTTTTGAAAGCCTCAATGTAACTGAGGTCTGTTTATAGATTGCATCAGGCAGACCTCGGAACGGTGTAACGTTAACTGTAATAACAAATTTGGTCAACAGCCTTCTTGAATGCTCTGCTAGCTAGTTAACTTTAGCCTAGAGCCAACATAAAGTTAACTTTAGCCAAGAGCGACCTAAGTTAACTTTTGCCTAAAGTGACCTAAATAGAAGAAAATGAGATGTGGAATAAGTGTACGCGACACAACCTACAAAATAAACGTAAATTTAAAACATCCACAATGGAAAACAGTCAGAAGCCTTCAATGTGACCAGTGGTCGCTGCTCACTGTTTTTCAATTGGCCCCTGGATTGAAAATAAATTACATATGGTTCAAGCCCAATCCTAAAGTGCAATGAAAGACCCTCTTCTTGACAAAAAACAATTAACATAAATTCGACTAAATACAAACATAAGCTTTGATAAAGATTCCTGGCTTAGGACAGGTACATTACAAATGTGGCGGGGTCAAACTATTTTTTTTTGGCGCTAACCTTCCCCCTATTGATAATCAATAACAAAGCATAAACTAACACACAGTAAAAACAAATCGATAGAAGTTCAATTCAACAAGAGAGTATCTGAGAAAAAAGGACAACAATTAATTAACAGGACGTAGGGATAGTCTCTAAAGTTGACCGGACCAAAGTCAAGATCGACCTAACGTTTATGGTCAAGACTGACCTAAGGTTTAATGCGTTCATATTTTATTTATCCTTTTATTTGATTGAAATAAAACTAGATTTTTTTTATTTCCTTTTTATTTTCAAAAGTATTATCATATTGCAAATTAACATTTTATTTGTTATTTAGGAAATTATATTTAGAACATTTATCAGTTTACATGAAATATTTATTTTCTAAAATATTTATCGATTAACATGATTTATTACAATGTATTATCTTAGAAATATTTATTATAAAAGTACAACCCGGCAGGATGGTCATGATCAGCAAACTACATTTAATTATTACATTTGAATAAAAAAAACCCCAATTTTTGAAGATATAAAAAACACATTCTCAGTACCAGATTTTAATTTTGGTCTGGTGGCTCCCTTAAGTTCCATTAATTTAAATTTAAACTGCTCTGACCTGAAGTTGGACTGCCTTAAGATGTCCTTGTCAGAGCTTTCCGGACCGTAGACTGGTTTAATTTGTCAAGGACTATGGTAACTTAAGTTTACTAAATAATGGACAGTGCCTAAAGTTAATGTTTATACAGGTTATGTCTGGACCCATTTGTATTGTTCGCCTTTGGAACTGCCTGCTCTGCATCTTTTGCGGGTATGCCAACGATATTTTTTTTTCCTCAACATTCCTTCTTACTTCTTTATTTTCACTTACATGTATGTATGTTACCTGAAATTGCATAAGCTCTAGCAATCTTCTCAAATCCTCCAGATATTAGTTATTCCATTTATGCTTTAGTTTATCCAGAGGTGTTAATTCAAAGTTAAATATTCTCTCTTTATATGGTATTTTTTTGTTCTGTATTACTAGTAATTCTCTTTTTTGTTTTCTGTTTTTAAGGATTTTTATTTTTAATTTAATCATTTTTTTTTCTATTTTTTTATTCTTTTTTTGCTTTGTACAAGTAGTGCTCACTGTTGACATCCGTCACTCTGCACTCTGGTTACCTTAGCATAATGTTATGACATGATTTGTTTATCATCATGTGGTTAATTTAATTTGGTCTTTTTCTGATCTCAAATATTCAACATAATCTAGTGTGGGTCTTCGTTTGGGAAATAATCTTACCAATAAGTTGGTTGTTTTAAGAAAGAAGTCATTTAGGCGTTACCCCTTTTTGTTACTATTTCAACGACCATGTTTGCACATAGGTGTTGCACAGTCAGCATCCACCTTGGCGTTCAAATCACTTCTAAGCAGCATTATATACTGAGAGTTAGTTAGTTATTGCTTTACTCCCAAGTAGCGCGATTTCGGCTATACCCGGGAGATGAACATGAAAGTGGTGATACAATGAACATGAAATGATGATGAAGTGGAGGAAATGGGGACACAAGGCCAATCGGGTAGGAGAGTTTTGATTGCCACTGGAAAAAGGAGTGATGAGTAGGGACGGGATACTGAGAAGACATACAATTGAAGTCTGAACATGAACATCATTTTTTGTTAATTCAGCATCATTGGTTGGTGCATGACGATGTAGGATTACAGTTAATTCGGTACCTTCCCTCCTTGTGTAGCAATTACCGTCTAACCAGGCTTATGAAGTTCACATATCACAACTGATTCGTTATTTGTAATCGTATAGGACCTATCGTTATTTCCATGAAAAAAACCTCATGTCTGACAATTGCTAAGACAAGGTTAAATTGCACCTCGATTGTTGTCTTCGATCTAGAAATTTCACACAAGACATTTCGCTTGTAGAAAAATATAAGATTTCAATATCTCAAATAGACAGTCTAAAACTTTTTTCTGAAACGATTCTTTGCTAATACAGGCATATAAAAATGTGACGGGGTTGAACCACTTATTTTTTTCACAACTTTCCCCTTATTAACACTCAAAAACAAGGCATGTCATTAATTTGCTCCCATTGTTTACTTATGATTTTAACTAAACCCTGGTATATATATCTCTATCCTGGCACCAAGATATTATGGCTACTCTTTAAGTTGAAACCACTTAGTCAGTTAGTTAGTTACAATATTTAGTAAGCTATTGCTTTACTACTAAGCAACAGGATTTTTGGCTTATCGAGGAGATAAACTTGAAAGTGGTGAACAAATGACAACGAATGATGATGATGAATAGAGAAAATGGGAGCAAAAGGCCAATAGGAGAGGATGGTTTTCACTTCCACTTGAAAAGGGAAGTAAGGATAAGATGAGACATTTAAGCTTTATACATTGGGACCCTGTGGGTCCTACTTTAATCGACTCCGGCAGCAATGTTCTTTATATTTAACGATCCAGGAACGTAACATTTTTCCCCGACAGTTGCATCACTATAGATTGCAGACAGATTTTCTGCATTATAACCCAACGACCCCGGCATTATTATGGAAGGCCTACCCTAATTTAACACCGGCTCTTTTATAATCTTTGAATGACTTTTCAAATTATTTTCGTTGAAGTCTAATAGTGGTTGGTAATCCCTTTAAAAATCAATATCCCTCATAACACAATTAACCGAATTATTGACAATTGCTTGAAAGTTTTCATCTTTTTGAACCTTAGAGTTTTTTTACCAGAAGGAATGAATGGTCATTAACAAAAACAAAACATACAATGTACACAAAATTTGTTTTTTTGCACATGGCTTTTGTCACTTACTCCAATGCCAAATTGGCTACAAGATATAAATCGGAACATAGTCTTAAGGAACATGACTGAAAGCTGCATTGAATATTTACACCAGTGACAGATAACGAAGGAAGAATTTTTCTAAGGATGGAATGCGACGTCTTTTCTGATAACCTTGGTCTAATAGTCGGTCAAAGCGGTGTCGAATAAAAAAACCTTGTATTTTCAGCAACGCTGATGTCCACCTTACATGACAAATATGTTGTTGTACCTGCAGACAAAGCACCAATTAACATCATTTTTTGTGTGCAAGAAACACTATATTGACCAGCAATAGCAACACTTTTAAAAAGGAAATCATTGCCAATCACAAATCTGTCATTTCCTCCTTTTGCCTTTCTGTTGGTGTCAATCATGATGACATTCCATCCCTGTATTGGATTCCTAAATTACATAAAAATCAATACAAACAGTTTTAATTGCAGGATCATCCAAAAGTACAACTAAGCTTCTTTACCGCAATAAAATCCGGCCCCCAGAAATATTACGATTGTTGTTATTCTAGAAATGGTGTCAGTCAAATGTGGATCCTGAAGAATTTGAAAGAAATGATGAATATTCTTAACTCTAAATCAGTTTCATCTTGTAACAGCATCAAAACATTCGATTTCTCCGCACTTAACACTTCTATTCCGCATGAACAACATCTGCACTCATCTGAGAGATCGAAATCCCATATTTGTCTATAAGTGCATGATGTCTTCCGTAAAATTTCTTGAGTGAAGACAGCAACCGATGAGCAACATAACCCTGTATGAGCAATTTTTGCGTCAGACGTGTCGCTCTGCTAAGGAAATCGATGTAAGTCCCGCTCGCTCTGGAGTAACGAATCAATTGAGATACGTAAACTCCATAAGCTGGAGCGGACGGAATGTTGCTAAACAAGAAGGGAAAGTTGACGATTGGAAAGTTGAAGTCATCACGATTGTCATAGAGCCTTGTTGAAAATCTTCCCTGAGAGTCAATTTCAAGTAGATCTAAATATGAAGCAGACTTCCTAGAATCCGTTGTGTCCTTTATCTCAAGCTCCTGGGGATGTATGAGATGGAGAAAGTCATCAAATCGAGAATTGTTTCGTGAAAGGACATCATCAATATAACGGAACGTGAGGTTGAAAGAAAGAGCTAGTCTACGGTTTTTTTTTGTCTTGAGGAGATTGTAAGAAGTCTGCTTCATATGAATTGAGAAACATATCAGCAAGCAAAGGTGCACAATTAGTGCCCATTTGAATCCCTATTGTTTGCTGAAAAACACGTCCACCAAATTGAACAAATATGTTTTCAATAAGAAAGTTGAGCATTTCGATTATTTGGTATTCTGTTAACTTGATCTTTTTGTTAGTCTTATTGATGACAAAGTAAGTCTTGGTATAATCGACTACAATTTAAGAAATTTGTACCTGCGTTTTCCATTCTTTTTGAAAAAGCTGCGTTTAATCAGCTGTGCCAATCGCGATTTCAGTTGTTCATTTGGAATAGAAGTGTAAAATGTGGAGAAATCGAATGTTTTGATGCTGTTACAAGATGAAACTAATTTAAAATTAAGAATCTCCTTCAGTTATTTCGAATTCTTCAAGATACACATTTGACACCATTTCTAGAAAAACAACAATGGTAATATTTCTGGAGTCCGGATTTTATTGCCGTCAGTATTGAGGTCAACAGAACTGAAAGATGCTTAGTTGTACATTTGGATGACCCTGCAATGAAGCGTTGTTTGTATGTATGTTTTTATGTAAAATTACAAATACCAAAAAGCGAGTATAAACGGTTAATTTGGATATGCTATATATCGATATTTCAAGAAATAACCTCTCATCAGTAGCATTTGAATCAAAACATTGGTAGGTTAAATTCCAAAACTGTTGAAAACGAAAAGTACTCAAAACCAAAACGTTCGAACAAGGAAGACAAATCCAGCACCGAGGATATCGACCATGTGCATTACAAGAAAAGAAACCGGGTCTTTTAAACAATTTTGAATCTAAAAGGCGGAAATTTCAGCGACAAATATATTAGAAATTTTAGGGTAAATCTTGTCAGACAAGTCTGACGACCAGGCTTGTGACTACCCTTTGGGACCTCTGGTCAACCAGCAGCGGTTATCGCCCAGTGGTTTCAAATTTACAAATACCAAAACGCGAGTATAAAAATAATTTAGGAATCCAAAACAGGGAATGTCATCATTACTGTCACCAACAGGAAGGCCGAAGGAGGAAATGACAGATTTGTGATTGTCAATGATTTCCTCCTTAGACAGTGTTGTAGCCGTGTATGTGGTGCTATTGCTGGTACAACCAACCCCCTATTCAGCTGTCAAACAGTCAATATAGTGTTTCCTGCACACAAAAATGATGTTATTTGGTGCTTTGTCTCAGGTACAACAACATATCTGTCATGAAAGGTGGACAATGTTTTGGCAACATCCGCGTTGCTGAAAATGGATGTTGCCTTAGTCTCATTGAACCTTTAAAAAAAATGATTATTTTCAAAACCAATGACCTCACAGCTTTTAACCATTCTGACAAAACGTCACATTCTTTCTCCTGTTCTTTTTTTTTTGGCCCATGGCCATTTTCTGGCAAAGTCCTCAACTGAATCCATGATTGTTTTGAAATTATAGCTCCAGTTGATTCGTCTTGGCTCACGATATTTATGTCCTTTAGCCAAAACATCGCAAAGTAAAACATTTTCCACGATGTTGAGGTCACCACTAATAACGTGACCAGAGGGACCATATTTGAATGGGGACTTTTCACAAGTACAGTCTGGAGGTTTTGCTTTGATGTCATTGATTTGGAAATCCCGCAACACTTGTTTATAGTTGAAAACCTTAGGTGCAATGGTGGAAGTGTAGGAATACGAGAAAATGGGAATGCTTTTATCTTTGAAGTAAGGAGGAATATGTTCGGTAACAGATTTGTGGTGTAAAATACTTCCTTAATTGATAGCATCTAACCCCTTGTTTAAAAATGGAATTGAAAGAAAGGAACGATTGTCTTTACTGTTTTCGTAAGGAACTCCAACAGGTTTAAATAAGCGGTTGTAACCGATATCAAGAACAATAGCAGTGAGTCTATAAATGTTAGACTTAGGGTCAGTGACCGGATTTTCTAGACATTCCTTGTACAAAGTATTGAGTTTAGAAAGGGGAATAAAATACAGTTAAGTTCGAATGTGATGAATCCCTAGAGGTTTTTTGGACAAACGGAAGCAATCCACTAATTGATACATCGCAAAGCTTTGGTGCGTTGTATTTTCGATGTCAATGACAGCGTTTCCGTCTCTCCGTTCTTTCAAAGAGATTCATCACATTAACATCACTGCATCTAGGGTTAGATAAATTTCCTACACTTCCAATGTTGTCGTTGCAGCCATAAGGTAGTGTGGTTCCCAGTTGTCGAACCCAGGATTCTCCTCCCTTCTTTACGGAAAGGTGTGCTTAAAGTTGGATTATTTGTAGGATGGTAATTTTTTTTCCAAAATTCGGACTTTTAAAGACAAAATGGAATGATCAGGTTGGTTAAATGCTGGTAAACGAAAGGAAAACTGTCGTTGTTGATTCCGGATCTGTGGCCACACATACGAGCATTAAGGCTTCCTTTCGTCTCACCAACATAGATCAGTCTACAAAGGGTGCACAGCTCTATGACAAACGTGATGACTTCAACTTTCCCTTCTTTTGTAGCAACATTCCATCCGCCCAAGCTTATGGAGTTTACGTACCTCAATTGGTTTGTTACTCCAGAGCGTGGGGGACTTAAATCGAATTTCTTAGCAGCGCGTCATGTCTGGCGCAAAATTTGTTCCTCGGTTGCTGTCTTCACTCAAGAAATTTTACGGAAGACATCATGCACTTATAAACAAATATGGGATTCCGATCTCCCAGATGAGTGCATATGTTGGTTTTTCATAGAAGTTTGTTTGGACTTCCTTTACCGGTTTTAACACACTTAATTGACTGTTTGCAACGCCACGGGTGTGCTATAGCAAGCAGGGACTGCTTTCTCTTCCGGAGCACCTGAGTTCATCTTGTTTCGACTGGGGTTCGCGTTGTTGATTGATATTCAGTTATTCTATGTTTCCATGTTTTACATGTTGTCTGTATTTGTCCCGTTCTTAATGGTGTATACTGGCTTTGTCTCTGCCCTTTCGGACTTTTGACACTCGGATACCCCATTGGTACTTCTGCTTCTTGTACAAACACATGCATATCGAATACGTTTTGGAATAAAAACAACGTTTGCGAAAGAAAGTATGTTACTCTTAAGGTAAGAGAAATTATTATAATAATTTGAAAATAAAAGTCGTTTCTTTTAGCTTTAATTTTGTACTGCGTATACTCCCGGGGAAATTTGAGATGCATATTCAATTATGACGTGAAGCAGGAGGATTCGGTGTTTTCTTAATCTCAGGCGAATAAATCTTCATTAATAAATTTTATAAAACTATTAGTTGCATTTGCATTGAAAGAAAATTGGGTATTTTTTCTAGTAAACTTTTAAAAAGTCAAAGGAATTTGATGGGATTAACGGCCATTTACACTACACATTAAATCGTAGAGAAAGTATTAAACCGGAATACAACAAACATTTTGGAGTTGCACGGACGCCACGTGCAATGTGATTGACTGGTGTAAATACTCAATGTGCACCATGAAGAATTTAGTTTATGGTTCAATAAACCGAAAAATATTACAGTTAATTCTATAATTTATCTGAAAATAATATTTAACTAATTTGTAACGTGAGAGTAGCATTGGATTAGAAATCTGAGATGGAAAAGAGTGAGTGAGTTTGTGTTTTACGCCCGTGCAATGCTATATAGGTTATTTACATGCGATGATTATGAAAAGGATTATAAAATGAACATGAAAAGATGATGATAAATGAAATGCGGTGATGGGTTGGAACACAAAGGACCGGTAAATTATGAAAAATCTAGCCTGTGTGGCGCACTACTTGGCGCTCCACAAAGGATCTTTTACATGCATGAAGCGTGGCCCTCTCCACACACGTTGGCCCACTACGGTCAGGGTTTCCGAATTAAAGATCTGACAAACCCCGCGGACGAGGGCCACCCTATTAAGCCACATAGGATACACACTGGTACTCTATGGGCTGAGCACTGACCCGACGTCAGAACCCCAAGACCCTTATTCGCCTCTTCGGCAAGCTATATTCTGCTTTTGGCCTATTCGCCCCAAGACCCTTATTCGCCTCTTCGGCAAGCTATATTCTGCTTTTGGCCTATTCGCCCCCCCCCCCCCCGGGCCCCGCACGGGTCGATGAAAAAGAGTAATGAGAATTATATACTGATGTTGGACACAAAGAGATGGCTTAACATTGCATGACATGAGCTAGGCAAGCTTAAAGCTCTACAGTTTAAAAACATACATGTATCAAAGCACTCAGATTCTATTAACAAACCACAATGTACATATAAAATGTGAATTGAAGTGATTTTGAAATATTCGTGCATATAAATTGTGCTTAAAACGACATGTTAGTTTTTGTTTGATGACTTCAAATGTTATCATTAAACAAGAGAGAAGCAGTGATACGAATGTAAACAAATCTTAAGGGTAAAGACATAATCACTAAAACAAATGAGAGGAGACGAAACTGGCAACATAAAACAAAATAAACTTGAAATGCGATCATCAACACACACTGACATCTAAACGCAGGTGTTCTGAAAGGGTAAGAAGTTTCTACTTGAAACATTTGTAAGATTCATTCATTCGGAAGTCGATCCTGAAATGTAGAATAAGTTTATGCAACACAACTTACAGAAACAAGCCGTAATTAAAAACAGTTCACAAAGGAAAAAGATCCAACAATCTTTAACGTGACCGACGGCCGACGGGCTGATGGCCGTTTTGCATTGATCCAAGATAAAAATGGTATACATAGAATTCAAAACTAATCCCAAAATTATCAGTGAAAAAACCATTACTGGACATAGAACAATTGTCATAAAGATGACAATGGCAACCAAAATCCTTACATAGAACAGGCAAACATAAAAATGCGGCGGGGATAAGATTTTTTTAGGACCCAACCTTACCCCTATTGATAATCTTGAACAAAACAAAATTTAATATCAATCTAATTTCTTGTTTTAAAACCAATAGACACTCAAGAAAAGGAAGAAACAGGATACTGCAGTCATTATACCAATCGGAATAAGACTTAAGATCATCGCTCTATAAAACCAGTCTGAAAAAAATAAAAATAAAATAAACACTATGATACTTATTTCTGGATGTTTTATGTCTCTATTGTGACTACAGATAGTTATACGAATACGAATACGAAAACTTTATTTGAATTCGGTACATTTATAACAGTAAACATAAGGTCTATTGAGCTTTTAACCGAATAGAAATCATTGTTCGTTGATTTAAATAGCTCTGGATTAATACATGTCTATTGTCAAATGGTATTTTTTTTTTCTTTATAAAGGACTTGTTTAATACTATATGCATATTTTACGTGTTCCATAGTTGTAGAACGCAGTAAACAGTTTAAGCATAAGGGTCATTTTAGTTAATTTGTGTCGAGTCATCATGTTTGTTTTCATTTGAATATCCGTGAATAGTTTTTTTTTATCTAATGCTACTTATAGCTTGATTCTTCTATTCGTTTTATGAAATATATAAATAATTGTTAAATAAAACAAATAAAACTTAAACAGATAAGTAGTTTTCTCACGAACTTTAATATTTGACCCTTACCTGGGGCTACATACGGTACCTCTACTTTAACTTCAATAAGTCTGACAACCAAATAGCTAAATGATGACCCATAAGCATCCTGACAGCAAACAAATACACGGAATGCGTCTATGTCACTGTATTCAAATATTGGATTATCGGTCGTGTAAAGCCACAGGTCTGTTGATGTGGCTGAAAATAAACAAGTAAACTTTTTGTTATATTTCTTGTGCTCGGTTAAGAAGATTGGTAAAATCATTAAACTTTGACTCCATTAACTTTTCTTTCTTTATCTTTTAAACATTCAAATTTCCCTTTGTCTGTTGACAGAGTTATAGAAACAATCCACATAGTATATTTTCTACACATGTGCATGCAACTATTTATAACACGTCTATGGTCATTTTTTGCTCAAGGACTAAATCTTTGAGACCAACTCTTGGTCAAGGATGCAAGAAGCAGAGGTACCAATGGGGTATCCGAATGTCAAAAGTCCGAAAGGGCAGAGACAAAACCAGTAAACACGAACAAGAACGGGACAAAAACAGATAAAAAACGGGGCAAAAAAACGAAATCAGCAAAGTCAGCTTTAGGTCTGCACCCCACCCATCTCCATGTATCCGCCAGTTCGTCTGTCTTTTTGTCTGTTCATCTTTCACACACTGCCGAATGACGCCAAATCACTTAGGAACCAACTTGAAAAAGGGTTTGTCTCCTAAAAATATTTTGAATCTTTTTTGTAATGAAACAAATATTCTAGAACCAGAGGTTTTGAAAAAAATTTTCTGAAGAAGGATTTCAGACATATAAGATAATGTTATTAATTAACAGGAGTATTTCTTGTAAACGCCTTTAAAGAATTAATATTTTTCCCGCGCCCTGCTCGGAAATATTTTGACCAGGAGAAAAACTCATCCCTTTTCAAGTTATATAGTCGGTCTTTTATAGAAAATGAACTGATTTTGACATACAGTCCGATATCTTATGAAAAACCACGACCTTTGAAAATGATGACTTTTCATGACATTTCACCTTTTTCTGTCAGAACTAGATTTGTCTGATTTCATGAAAATTGAACTGTCCGTTCAAATTGTTTTGTATGTCCCGATTCTTAACTCAGTTGAGTAGCTTCTTTTTGTCTCGTGACCCATTTGCTGTCGTCTGAAATAACGAAAATCCCCAAAACCTACAAAATCAGTGGTACAAATTGTGCACAAGAATGTCATTTTTTTCTCTTTACTTTACCAAATTCTAAAAAAATCAAGTCGATAAAATTGTTTTGAAATTATTCAAGAACACATCTAAAATTCTGGATTTGAAGTTACTCGCAATAACATTGAGTTTCTCGACCATTTTTTACCAAGGTGTCTTTCGTGTAAAACTGTTTTGTCATGGGTTTTCATGACAAAAAAAGTGAAAAGTCATAGAATATCATGACTTTCTATATGTCATGATTTTTCATGATCTTTGAAAAATAATGTTTTTTCATGATTTTTAGCTCACCTGGACCGAAGGTCCATGTGAGCTTATGCCATCACTATGCGTCCGTCGTCGTCTGTCGTCGTCCGTCGTCGTCTGTCGTCGTCTGTCGTCCGTTAACAATTTCAAAAATCTTCTCCTCTGAAACCACTGAACCAATTTAACAGAAACTTGGCAGGAATGATATATGACATGTTGGCAACAAACGATCCTCATTTTGAAATGCTTTGATAAAAAACATGGCCGCCGTTTCTAAAAATAGACTAGGGGGGTCAGACTACTGTTTTTGGCTTATAAATCAAAAAGTATAAGAGATAGAGGAAATCTGAGGCACGCTACTGATTCAGCATCAAAAGCTCTACAAAAGTCTCCATTTGGTCAAAGTTGTCAGATGACCCCTTATAGAGGTTACGGCCCTTTAAAGATGAAAAATAGCATTTTTTCATGTTTTTGGCCTACAGAATGAAAACTATTGCAGATAGAGATTAGCTGTTGCTTGCTTAAATGTTCAGCTCATTTAACTCTACAAAAGTCTCCATAGGGTCGAAGTTGTCAGATGACCCCTTATAGGGGTTACGGCCCCTTAAAGGTGAAAAATAGCCATTTTTCATGTTTTTGGCCTACAGAATGAAAACTATTGCAGATAGAGATTAGCTGTTGCTTGCTTAAATGTTCAGCTCATTTAGCTCTACGAAATTCTCCATAGGGTCGAAGTTGTCAGATGACCCCTTATAGGGGTTACGGCCCCTGAAAAATAGCCATTTTTCATGTTTTTGGCCTACAGAATGAAAACTATTGCAGATAGAGATTAGCTGTTGCTTGCTTAAATGTTCAGCCCATTTAGCTCTACAAAATTCTTCATAGGGTCGAAGTTGTCAGATGACCCCTTATATGGGTTACGGCCCCTGAAAAATAGCCATTTTTCATGTTTTTGGCCTACAGAATGAAAACTATTGCAGATAGAGATTAGCTGTTGCTTGCTTAAATGTTCAGCTCATTTAGCTCTACAAAATTCTCCACAGGGTCGAAGTTGTTAAATGACCCCTTATAGGGGTTACGGCCCCTGAAAAAAAGTGATTTTTCATGTTTTTGGCCTACAGAATGAAAACTATTGCAGATAGAGATTAGCTGTTGCTTGCTTAAATGTTCAGCTCATTTAGCTCTACAAAAGTATAGGGTCAACATCAAGACCAGGTGAGCGATTCAGGCTCCTGGGAGCCTCTTGTTTAACATCTTATAGTCATGCATTACCATTACGAAAATGTAATTATAAGATTATGGATTTTCACGACCTTTTTCTTTGATATTGAGTCATGATTTTTCATTACAGTTGTTTTTTTAATGTCATGAAAAATCATCATTTTCAAAGGTCATGTTTTTTCATATGATATCTGACTGATATATGAGTATGATTTATAACATACCAAGCATTCGAATTTAAACGGACGGAGTTATTGTTCTTTGAACTTCAAAGCTTTTGACACCTTTTGTTTGCTAGATGTTAATAGATATTAAACTGATTTTTCAACTTCATGTTAATGGTCTGTAACCGAATTATATTATAAGTATTCTTGAACATTTTAAGTCGGTTATCCCTGAGAAAATAAAATATTGTTTCCTTTAAATACTCTTGAAAATAATAATAAAGAACATATGTTTATTATATTGTCATTTTAAAGTTAATGTTATAAATTTTACTTACAGTCTGTAGTGTTGAATTGCTTTAATTCAAAATTAAATGAATCCGGAATAGAAAAAGGCATAGTGCAGCAAACTGGATCTGCCGTGGCATCGAACACATCAATCTTAAACAGTGGAACTGCAGTCCTTAACTCCTCGCTGATTTCAATTATGTGTGGTAAATTGGTCACTATTGGAGGCTAAAACATACATGTACAACTTTTTTATAATGGTTATCACCTTTTGTACCCTTGATGTTTTGTAATAATAAAGTATTTTGCTTTCTGTTCTTCATGTACTTTTAAGATTATAAGAAATTTACATTAAGGCAGAGAGCGACTTTAAGTCTAAAAAAAAAATGTCACTAAACATCTAAAAATGCAAGGCATGTTCATATAAATAAGTTTTAGGTCACTTAGCTTTTTAAGGGGAAAAACTGTGTAAAAATGTGTCCAAATGAAATATGAGTGAAAGACCAACAAAATTAGCTTGTAATCTTACTTAAAAATGTAACGATATTAAATCGTTTTAATTTTATAAAAATAAGTATTAATAATGAATTTAAAAAAGCCAATAAAATATGGGGTTAGATTTGATTCAAGTCCCTCTATATTATCTAGTTTGTCCTATTGCTTAATTAACCTCTTCTGATAGCATAATTATGTTCAAAATGTAGCAATCAGTAAATTTGTACCTATAAGAACAAGTATCTCTAATTTAAAAAGAAAGGAACTTGTAGCAAGTTTAATATGGGATCAGCAGCTAAGATATCTAACTTCATTAACAAATATCTGTAGCTGTTGGTAAAATTACACTTGAATTATCTCTGCTCTCTGTTCTCTGTAATGATCCTAGAATGTGGCCCTTACTGCGACAAAGTAGGTCACAGATCTGATGATTTTTATTTTACAAAGTTTTTTAAGCATATTTATAAAAAAAAACTAGCCTCAGTTAGTTTAATAACTACCGTTGGCATGGTTACTACATTGGTAATCTTGAACTCTGGAAGACCCTTAAATAGACTTTGTTTCAATAAGATTTTTTTATTAAAAGATGAAAGTTATTATCGTTATTGTTTACAGGAATGAAATTAAAAACAAAGTGTTGTGTTAAATATTTATACAGCATGCTACTTAAGCTGAAAATCTTCCACATAAAAATGCTACTTTAATGCGTAATTTTTATTGAAATTAATGCATTTTTGTACTTTTAACAGTTAAATTATTTTCAACAAACCATAGACTCTTATGTTTTATTAAAAAAAATACAAAGATAAGCAACAGTACTTCAGCCTTATAGGAAAATTCCGATGGACTAATAGCCAATTAAATGTTTCATTCCCTTAAGCTGAACAGGAACTCATCAAGGTACTTTGGAGTACTGGGGCTTGATCTATCTATAGAATTTTGTAATAATAGGAGCTAATCTCTTTGATCAGTTAACTCGCACCTTCATTGAAAATGAAAACTACTCATAGGTAGATGATTTTTACCTGCAGGAAAAAAACTCCTATCTCTGAGAGAAATCGCTATTTTGTATGATTTTTGGCACTTAATAATTTTCTTTTATGAATTTAATGTTTTAAACAACTCTTTGACATTTATTTTGCACATTTTCTTTTGTATAATTACCATTTTTGAGCTATTTTGCCGATATGAAATTTTCAACAGGTAATCGTTTATACTAGGAAAATTTTTCCTTCATTCAACAAGATAATCTCCTCTTCATAGATGTGAGTTTAAACTGATTAGAGCGATCAACTTTCATTGTAACGTTCAATAAGAGGATTAAGTACGGTACTCCAAAGTAACTTATGGGTCCCTGTTCAGCTTGGGGTAATAAAACATTTGGTTCGCTATAATTTTATTTATTGAGAAAAATTGCGCCGAATTTGGTTACCATGGTTACCAGTTAAAACAAGCTATTTATCAATAATGCCATGGAATAGGTAGGTTACCATATTTTGGGGTATTGCTACCTATAGCACAAATAACACCCATGATGATTTTCGGTTTGATATGTTTTCTTCTTTTTACGAAAAAATATTTTAGGGAGAGTTCAATATGGCCACAGTGCTTACCATGGCAAAGTTGGTCAATACAGATGAACTGAAATTAAACTAATTTTATTATAAGTGTGTCTTTAAAAATGATTTAAATCTGTAGTCTTTTATGTTCAAGCCATTTTAGTTCTTATTTTGATTTACCTTTAATCACCATTTAGACCTTAATTTTACTCTTTATATTTATAAATATATTCACAAGATGTTGATTTCAATACCTCATCACTATCAGGCATTCACTGTGTTTGCAATAGGGCATTCTTTATTTGCTCTTTAAAAAAATGTCAAATTTATGATTTATTAAAGAGAAACATGTGTCCTCTACACAATATCTTTTTGATAGTAACATATCTGTCAAAAACTTACTAAGGGCTATATATCTGACTTTTGATTGTGATTAAAAAATATTTTGAACTTTAAAATTTTAAAAGCATTTATGATCAACCTATATTCCTACAGGGCCCTCTCTTCGTTTGTCAATACTTTGTAGATATGTACGGGTGGGTTATGATATCTTTTCTTTTTGTACTTACTGCATTATACGTTCCTATGGTAACAGTTATAGAACCAGTATTACCACATATATCTGTAGCAGTCACAGTGATGGAATAGTCAGCGGTATCTTGCAGGAGTAGTTTTCTGGTCAGGTCAATGGTCACTGAAACACATTACCATGAAATCAAGTTTAAGGATGTTAGCTGGTCAGTGTGAAAACAACTAGGTATCTAAATTTATTGATGGGTTAATAGACCATAGGAAAATGTATAAAATAAGCTCGTTTTCAAGAAAATAAGCATGCAAAATTTGGTGAGAAAAGGCTTTCTCTGGCTTTTTCATATAAGGCTCGTTCTTATGTAATAATCTATGAAATAATAACAAGAAATTTTGTGGTTTTATTAAATTGCCGCTTAATTGTGGGCTGATTCGCGTACACTTATTCCACATTTCATTATTTTCTATCATAATGACCCAATGAACCTTATTACGAAAAGAAATTAGGGGTTGCCGGGCCAAAATTTTTTCTCTACTTAAAGGTCATATCTGGAGGATTCCGAAAATCTGACAGAAACCTAAAAAAATGACCAGCGATCATCATTATCGACTGTTACAGTTTAGCCCAGTTCTAACATCTCTACTGTCCAGCTCTCCTGACAGTTCTAGAACTGTTCTAACCCTGGACAGCAGCTGTCATAACCTGTTCTAGGGTAGAACTGCCATAACCTGTTCTAACCCATGACACCATTAGAGCTATTCTAGGCCCTGACAGCTAAGAACTGTTCTAGGCCCTGACACCTTAGAACTGTTCTTGCCTTGGACAGTTCTGCGCCCTGACAGTTCTAAATGACGTCACGCGGTTATAATAATACCCTTAATTCCGAAAATGCGCATATTTTCGGCCTTAGTATTTAATGAAACTCGATATATAAATTTATTTTAATCAGACAATTCTTTATTCTATACTGTTCTGAAATCGTCACAATCAGAACTGTCAGGGGTAGAACTATCTGAGGCTAGAACAGTTCTAAGCTGTCAGGGCACAGAACAGGTTAGAACTGTCAGGGCGTACGACAGCTTAGAACTGTCAGGGTTTAGAACAGTTTTAAATTTGTCAAGGGATAGAATAGTCCAGAACTGTTCTATTACAGGACAGGGCTTGTCATAAACTGTCCTAGAACTGTCAGCAGAACAGAATTAGAACAGATTCCTGACAGTTCTAAAGAGATGTTAGAACTGGACTCAACTGTATATACTTGTAGCATAAATGCTTCATTGTTTAAAATGCAGTTAAGATAACTTACAATAATTTTACTTTAAGGTTAGTGATCGAGGACATCTGCCATGTGACCAAAAACAGTAAAAAATGCAAGTGCAAATGTCACAAATACATTGAAACTTGTGTTAAATAGTTTTATTTAATAAAACTTAACCAAAATAAATTAATTTTAGCACAAATAAAACAACCATTCCAAACCCAAAACTTTTCAGAAGGGAAAGAGTGACTACACAAAGAATGGCAAAGCTATAAATTAATCACGTCTGATATAGAACCTATCATTTTTTTTTCAACTGCTCGAATCGAAAATAATGAGATGTGGAATAAGTGTACGCGACACAGCCCACAATCACAGTCCACATATAAACGCATATATGAAAAATATACCAGCTAAAACTTACGTTTATCGGCACAAAATTTTTGCAGCTTTATAGAATAAGTGTTGTCCAGCATAAATAAACAATTTTTGGTAAAGCATTATAAGACACATTCCAGTAATGCTCTACGTACTAAATTTCGGCAATAAACTTGATAATGATGTCTTTATCGGTAAGGTGTTTTTTGTAATTAGGAAAACCTGTTTGGTGTTCGATTAACGTTCTTTATTAGTAAAACAGTGTTATTATGTAATAATTATTACTAAAAAAATGATGATAAACACTTTTTGTGTACTTTGAACTATAAATAATCAATAGAATTTTATGAATCTATGACAGAAAGCAATTTTACAATAACATGGTATCCAGGTATTCTTGGAGTAAATAAATGGTCAAGTACAAAAACAACCTGATCCGGGTAACGTCATTTTTAAGTAGTTTGTCCTCTTTTTGAATACTTTCTGGTAAAATATTTGGAAAAAAGGTTTCGCTATATTCTTTATATAATGCATGTGAATTTCACGATGTTATAAAAATTGCGAAAGTGATAGGTTATATGCCTTTTAAAAGAGTCTTTTAATATTTAAAATCCAAAAATTGGGAGTGATTGGGTAAATGCGTCAGTGATTATGGGGTTTTTCATCTTCGCAACACTATATATTTGATGATGAACTTTTCCATAAAGCCTTTCCATTGTTTCTCAAAGCACTACTAAACCCTTTTCTAAATAAGCGTGAAAGATTTCTAAAGACTACAATCCTCTTTCGAAGACTAAGTCGTGCATGAACATTCAAAACTCTATGAAATATTAACATTGGCTTTACATAAAACAAAAGATTGTTAAACATTCAGAAACTGAATGAATAACAAGCAAAGGATATTTAAATAATTGACCAACTTGTTTCAGTATTGAGCTCAAAGTATGTTCCTCCTCCTGGTCCGCCGGCCTCAGACATTGTGTACGTTAAAATGTCGTAGGCATCAGGATCACTAGGGTTTAGATAGATAGCTTTGAATCCTATCTCTGTATTCCATTCAAGATTGGTTTCCGTCTCGGGTGAAGTAATGGTTGGTGCAGTGTCTGAAAAACCCGAAACACATTTTAAAACATATGTACACGGTTTCTATTTAAAGCTGCTGCATATGTATGCCTCATTAACCAAAACTTTAAATAGTTGTTCAAACTGCTCTAGCCCAGACACTGCTTTTATTTATCTTGTTAAAAATGACGGATCATGCTTTTCAGCTCTTAATTTAACTCCATTGCTTTAATTCATAATATCTAATTTTTAATATCTAAATACATTATCAAAAACAATGAATAATTCACCAATCAAATTGTTAATGAGGTTTAAAAATGTATGTTTTTACGTATTACTGGACAGGTGTAATATTTGCAAACAAAAGATTGAATTCATTGAGCCACAGATGTTCATCTTGTTACGACGTAAATTCGGCAATAAGTGTTCGTGATTGTCTGTTTTTTTTTGTATTGGTCTCTTTTGTTTCAATTAATTACATCTTGGCTTTTTCGGACTCTCAACCTGTGAAAGCCCTATTGATACTTATTTGATTCATAACTCGTTCATCTTGGGAGCTTTCATATGATAAAGGTAGTTTGGGATGTCCAATTTCGACACAAAATAATTTCCTTGGACATGACTTTGCACATTGAAAATATACACTAAAACATTAGATCACCATGCTAGAATCAAAAAGGCACCAATGATCCATTCGAGTGTCGAAAGTCCGAAAGGGCAACGAAAGAAATGAACATAATGCAACAACGCGAACTCGAGTCGTTCATGGGAACTGCTAATATTTGATCAATTTTCAAGATATTTGCATATATTAAATTGAAAAAAAAACCACAAAATGCATATCTGTTTAAAGCAAACAAAGAATTTTTTATATGTTTGTGAAATAACAGTTTTAGAACATACTTTTCTTTAATTAAAACATGGGATAATCATACTTTATGTCAAGATTAAAAAAATCCAGACATTTATTTTTAAGTACCACTTTTTATAAGAATCATGCAAAGAGCGATTCATGAGTGGAAAGCCTACACCAATTTATTTTTTATGTGTTACTCCTACTAGCACCCTGCTTTGATCTTTTGTGCTCTTTTTCCAAACTAGCACTGGTCCTGAGAGAATAAAAATATATAGAATGCATTGGAAAAATGTAAGAAAGGGTGATAACTCAATATAAATATAAAATTGTCAATAATTTCAATAGAAACCATTGTAACAAAGCGGCAATGTTTCTCCCAGGACCAGGCAGTTATGAGCAAATTGTTATTTATTTCTTATTCTATATACTTTGAAATATCTTTCGTTAAAAATAAACCACTGTAACCTTTTTTATCGATGAATCACTTTTCTTCAATTTTGCATGATTCTAAGGTGGACTACTACTTAAAAGAATTGTCACATATTTTTCACAAATTATTCCCTCTGACCTTGGATTTTTTACACAAAGCTTTATTTTCTAAATGTTTCTAAATATTTTTAAATGCCGATTCAAAAATTATTTTTGAAGTAAAATTAAGTAACAAACTTTTCAGATCATTAACATGTTTGCTGTTAAAAGAGAAGATAATGGGACAATTAAATTGAAATTTAGGCTACAATTTTTTAAAATATTTTAAGGAGATATTTCATGCAAGACCCATCAGCTTCCTCAAGTTTTTATTCCAATTCAGGAAGTCTAATACTATTTCTTAAACTAAGATGGATATAAAAGCTTACTGTCAATTGTTGCGACCCATATTGAAAATGCCTTCCCGGAGAGTGTAGTTGCTGTAGATATATCAAAATTGTAATTGATTTCTACATCACCAGTGATGATTAGCTGCTTGGTGTTTTGTGGACAATCAGGTCTGTCTGACGTACTGCATGACTTATAAGCTATGATGTTTTGTCCCGAAGAATGCCTAAATGAAACAACATATGATAATTGAAGTATTAATATGATTGCATAGGAAGAGAGTGTTATTCGGTTTGGTTGAAATGCCAATTTCAGAACTACATTTACATGTTATTATGACTAACTCGCGTTATAACGTCGAAGAAAATGTAATCGCCATTTTGCGGTGGCATTGTTGTCACTTATATTCCGGAAAAACGGCAAAAGGTCATTGCCGATATAAAGCACAAGATGTAAAAAAAGATCAATTGATTACGAATTCAAAGTCATTGCTCACAAGCAAAAGTATGAAAAAAGTATATACTATTACCAAGCAATTTTGTCGTTTTCCATGATTGCTATATTTTCATCCGCACTGTGTGTGTATGTCTGTTTTGTGTTAATAGCTGATTCTAAAAGAAAACGCGAATACATATTAAACGAAATTAAAATGTTATCTTTGTGCAAAAGTATCTCAAGAACGAGCCATTTACATTGAGAAAGGGCATTGTTTTTTTAAATACTTTGAATCTGATTTTTGATGACAATATATTTTGTAATTAAGATCAAAATATTCTGTAGAAGGATTTTTGTACTATAAAATAATGATGGTATTGAAAAAAAATATTTTATATCCATACCTTGGGAAAATTATGGAACAAAAAGCAAGCTCTCCTTTCAAGTTAAATATTTTTTTAAAGTTTTTTTCTCATATCTTTTATAACATTAAGCCTAAAAGAATGTGTGTTAACTATTTTTTTAAATGTTTTTGTGTGATATGGCACCACTGGCTTAAAATTGCTACTGAAATGTTCACTGACATAGTACGCATTCTCAAACTTTGAAACATATGTTAGAAATGACTGTAATGTTTTTGGTTTATTAAACAATAAACTATATTTTTCATGGTGGACATTGAATAATCCGCAAAGAGCAGATAATGTAAAATGTGCACCATTAAACATTTAGTTTATGGTTTCTATAAACTAAAAAAAAATTACAGTTAATACTTATAAATAAATGCACTGTTATATTCGGCACGAAAATTTAGTAAAAAAATATTTTTCTATGAAAACATTGAAAATCGGTTAATTAGAGCGGCGAATATATATTTAAACCTGTCAATCACATTGCTCGTGGCGCCTGTGCAACCACAAAAGTATATAAATTCAATGTTGTATTCGTGTTTTTACTGGATTCGATAATACTTTCTTTCTTTAAATGATCGTTATCCAACAAATTCTTTTAGCTTTTTGAAAGTTTACAAGAAAATAAACCCACTTTTCTTTCAATGCAAATATAAACATATAAACAAAGTTAAGCTATATTTTAATGTCATCTTTATAAAAATGACGCTGAACATTCCAAAGTACTAACCTGCAATGTAGATCGTTGTGAAACCCACAAAGGAATAGTTAGTTCCGTTAAGTCTAGCCACGCCTATTTTTAGAATTCCACTGGCTTTTACCCAAAACTGCCACTCTGATATAACCCCACAACAAGTAATTTCCATAACATCATCCATCATAATGTTTAATGCACCTTAGACGAGAGAAAAAAGATATGCAAAAAACAATCAAACTAAATGAAAAAGATATACAAAGATATAACCAGATAAGATGAAAAATATGCAAATAAGCAATCTTGATTATGGTCTGAAAATCCGTTATATGACCTTAAGCGAAGATAACGTCTCCATATTCTACTTTAAACTCCGCGCAGTACATTTTGGTATAAACAAATTATGATGTAAAATAGAAAGTATTCCGGAATAGAGTCAGACCACTATATGCTTAGTCTTTTTAAACTTAAAACAACACTTTCATGACTTAAATTTCTGGCTAAAAAGGTAATAGCAAAATTACCGAACTTGGAAGAACAATCTTAAATGTCCATTAGAAAAGAAAAAAACAAGGAAAACATACTGAAAAAATGAAGATCTCAATAGTCCTGACTTTGTACAGGCATTTCAAACGAAATTGTGGGTTAAAGCAGGTCTTATAGCGCGCCAGCCCCTCCCTTTTCATTTCATTGTGACCTATAGTTACACAAAACACAACACGGTTGTAAAGACACAATAGGGATGTTGAGGTGGTCATCTGAGTACAACAACCAGCCAAACACTTATCAAAACGTTCACTAACTATTTCGTCTAACAGAATATAGAATTTTGCCACCAGTGGCTGATAACGAAGGAAGATTTTTTAGGAACCGTATGAGACTTTTTTCTTATAACCTTGGTCTTATAGTCGGCCATGGGGATAGTGGTGTTGGATAAAAGAATCCGAAAAATGTGCACAAGCCCTGGCATATTAAATAAGTTGTGAAATATAACTGACCTTCAAGGATAAGAAATTAATCATTTAAAATAAAAATCGTCTCTTTGTTCGTAAATTTTTGTACCGAGGTGACCATCCGGGTTAAATCAAAGAATGACGCTTAGTAAGTAGATTCGGTGATTTTTTTAATCTCTAGGTCTGGATGATATATTCTTCCGTTTTTGTTTATTTTGTATGACAGACAGCCCATGACAGACAGGACCATGTGACCGTTTCTGTCATAGAGAAATCAACCAATCAAAAACCTTTAAAAAAGTAGTTCGTAAAAGTTGAAAGGTCAATGAATAAATTAATTATGTTGCTTGTTTCAAATCAAATACATAAATACACATATGTGCGTAAATGGCCCCAAACTAAAAATAGATCCATTGGTCGTTATTTTAAATACTTGTCAAACACATTTTTATCAGATTTAATAAAAACAACAACACGTTTCTACTTTTCTAAAAAAAAAGAACTAACTTGATTTGCAAAATGTTCATTATGTTAGTTACATGTAAATCGGTTTTATTGGTCGCGCATTAACTCAATATATGCAAATTTAATTTTAGCGCATTAATTCAATATATGTAAATTGGATTTTGACCTTGTTATATTCATTCATGAAATTATTTTTTTCACTGTTAAAAACGGAAGAAATATGTTCTTACACTCGTTATTTATTGAAGATCGGGAATTTCTTCCACTTGTGTAAGAAATTCTTCGTCTTTTCACTGGTTCCGCTGCGCTCCACTCGTGAAAAGACGGAATTTCTTACACTCGTGGAAGAAATCCCTGATCTTCAATAAAGACTCGTGTAAGAACCTATTATTGAAGGAATCCATCTACCAAGCGAAGCGTTGTTGACAGAGAGGACATCATCAATATATTTGAAAGTGATATTAAAGGACCTTGCCTCTTTCATCTTCTTGTTCTTCTCGAGTTCCTAGGGAAATTCAATCTCATTAATGTACGACTTTTAAAACAAGTCAGCGAGGAAAGGAGCACAGTGTGTGCCCATTGGAATGCCAACATGTCGTTGGAAAACCTCTCATTCAAATATAACGAATATGTTGTCCATAAGGAAATCAAGCATACTGCTAACTTGTTTCAAAGTGTCACAAATCTTATCTTTATAACATGTTTTGAAAGCAGACGGTAGCATTATAACCTAAAACAATAAAATAAGCTGAAGTTTAAAAGGTTTTTCAAGTTGTTTTTTTCAGGCGACACTTAAGTTTTTCTTGTTGTAATGTGGTGTTCGAAGTTGAAAAATCGAAAGTTGACCGGGATTTAAAAAATAATACATTCAATTGTTTTCCTATTTTTATTTAGAAATGTATCTGTGGGTAATATACTGTCACGCAGTATACATGTACATGTATTATGTTACAAATCCCGGATAAAGCAAAATGAGTAAATAAGACAAACACCGTACAGTTTGTAGGTGTTTACTTGATAACAACCATATTTGCATCAGAAGCAATGATAGTCAATCTATCCCTACATTTTGCCACTTTAAGAGTGGACATAGAGTTAAGTTTATATGTACCTGTTGCTGCATCTGCATGTTCAGTAATCTGTTCAATATAATCGTACGCAAAATAGTTTTCACCACACTCTGTTTCAGGAAAAAAGATTAAAACAGTTAGCGGGATGATGTAAAAGAGAAAAATTTAAGGAATCTACAGAGATTCAGTGAAACACATAAAAGTTCGTTTCTAACAACTTCTATTAGCAATCTTCATCTAAATGTTTTTAAGGATGTGTGACAGTGGGTTTAACAATGTAAAGGATTTTATTTGATAAACCCTCATCGTATGAAATTATTTGGATATTCTATATTATGTAAAAATGACAATCGGTACAAAGCTCTTAACTGAGGGTGTGAAGTGGGTGTCGATTTGTTCTGACTTCTTTAATTGTTTTGCACTTTATTCTCTTTTTATTTTATGTTTTGGTCATTTTCTTATTATTCTTTATACTTTTAGGGTCATTGTTTTCTAATCATTTAGCCATTAATCTGTTAATTATTGTGTCTACAATTCTATTCTTTATAGCCCATCCACTTCCTCTAAACTACCCTGTCAACTAGAATCCTACATATACGCTACTTCACTTTTTATTCAAAGTGCATAAGGCAATCATTTTGTACTGTTTTGAATGCGCTTGGTTAACAAGCAAGGTGCTAAGTGTCGCTAAGCGTACGATTTTTTTATACGACCGCAAAATTTTTGCGATCGTATAATGTTATGGCGATGTCGTCGTTGTCGTCGTCGTCTGGGGACATTTGATTTCCGTGCGATAACTTAAGTAAATATTGACCAATTGGTATGAAATTTTAATATGATGTTTGTAACCACTAGAGGAAGGTTCCTATTGTATTTGGGGTTGGTGGCCCTTACCGTTTTGGAAAAAAGGGCCAAAAGGGGCTGAAACGGGTGTATTGACAAAACTGTTGTAGAATGTTTATTATTTAATAGATTTTGAAAATTCTTTTTTTATTGAATTCCTCATTAAATTCTGTCAACAAAATGTGTCAATGGTTTGGATGTATATTGAACCGTCACATTGCTACAAGGGGTCAAAAAGGGGCCACACCCCAAAACATGACTTTTTTATTTGTGGTCCGATTTTCAAAATCTTTTTTTCATTGGAATCCTTGTGAAAATTCCTGCCTGCATCTTTCAATCAGATTTGCAATATCTCTTACGGTTTTTGAGAAATTAGGGGTCAAAGGGACCAAAAACACCATTTTTAAAAGTTTGTCAAGGCAAATAATTTTATACCAAAAATTAAGTTGTACTGGGCCAGCCAATTGTTATGAAGTTTTTTGAAGGGTTGGTGGCCCTTACCGTTTTGGAAAAAAGGGCCAAAAGGGGCTAAAACGGGTGTATTGACAAAACTGTTGTAGAATGTTTATTATTCAATAGATTTTTAAAATTCTTTTTTTATTGAATTCCTCAATAAATTCTGTCAACAAAATATGTCAATGGTTTGGATGTATATTGAACCGTTACATTGCTACAGGGGGCCAAAGACGGGCAACACCCAAAAAATCAACTTTTTTATTTGTGGTCCGATTTTCAAAATCTTTTTTTCATTGGAATCCTTGTGAAAATCCCTGCCCGCATTTTTCAATCAGATTTGCAATATATCTTACTGTTTTTGAGATATAAGGGGTCGAAGGGGCAAAAAACGCCATTTGGTCAAGGCAAATGGTTTTACACAAGTAGGCCAGCCAACAGTGAAGGTAGCTTTTTATTGCATTTGGGGTTTGTGGTCCTAATCTTTTTTTAAAAAAGGGCCAAAAGGGGCTAAATTGTGTAAAAAAATGTCAATGAATTTAGAAATATGTTTTTTTTTATTAAATGTTATTGTAAATATATATGTGTCAAATATGCATTTTAAAGTCCACCATAAGATGCATGTGTAAAAAAGCTTTGTAAGTCCACCATGGGCTGAAGGTGACCAAAGCAATAGACTATCCATATTGGGCCTCCAATATACAGGGTTCATCTTGTTGCGGTCGTATCATGCTGCGCTCGGCGTAGCTTTTTATTCTATGTTTAGCTAGTCAAGTGAACTAAAGCACTGAAGCCTATTACATGCATGTTCCTAAATAAAATGATACGCGTTTATTTAAATTGATTGACATTTTCTAAAAATAAGATATTCAACTTTCAAAAAGCAATTATTTTTTTCGACATACTTGTACTTACTTGCATTACATGCAAAGTCTGGGTTAGCAGTGAATTCTGAAGATATAGCGGTCAGAGAAGATGATGTGATGGAGTGGATATCTCGATAAGTAGTGGCAAGCTGGCTCAATTTACGATCAGAGTAGTCATCATTAAAGCTAAACCCATCCTGAGCATCTAAAATCAAAAGATTGATAGTGCTCGGCATGCCGGTGGAAGTGTATGTGTTGTTTGTCTCTCCAGTTGTGATCATGAAACAGTAGTCGGGAACATCGTCTCTTGCCCCTTTCCCCGTTGTAAACATTGTTTGCCAAATATATTTAATATTTTCCTTTGTTTCGAGGGCACCTTGTTTACCTCCTGAGCCGCTGTTAATCCCTGTTTCAACTGCGGTTTTCGTTGTATAGGTTTGAAAATCAAACATTTCACTTACAGAAGAACCAAATATAGCCATTGAAACTCTGGTATACATAAAACCAATAGGGAACGGTTGGATAATGTTGATGGCAAAGGTCTGCATGGTGTCAAAATTTGTGCCCGATGTTTGATCATCACGAGCAAAGAAGAAACCAATATCATATCGAATAGGTGCACAACCTGCAATTCAAAAGCCGAACAAGATTTAGTGAAAACAAAATAGAAAACGTAAATATGGACATTTTGGAAATTTAAAAATAATCATGAATTAATTTGGTATCATTTGTATAATCATTTCTATCATGCGAAGAAAGAACATATTTCAATTAACAATCAACCAATAAATAATTACAGTTGAAAATAAGATTGTTTAATGTAGGCATACCTGAACAAGTTGAAATGAGGAAAATAAGTTTTAAAACGTTTTCCATGCTAAACATGCTAATGTTTTAAAAATAATGATTTAAATATCATATAATTATTTTATCAGCAAAGCATCTTTAATTAACAAAAATCTTCGGTAGATATTTAAATCTTATACAAATCGAATATGCCTTTAAATTTGCTCAGATATCACTTATTATGACTGAAATGCACCAATCTTTTAATGTTGTTTAAATCTTTAAGGGTTAACATCGTGCTACACGGTCATCTTGAACGACAGATCTTCGCCATTACCATAAACCAAAAAACTTCTCCCATTGTTACTTGCTGGACCTGGGACCAACGTGATTAAAAATAATCGATCTTTCGTGACAGAAAGATGTTTTTATATTTCCCTATTCTGTATTAGTAATCGCCTTCATATTCATGTAGGTATTTAAGGCAATCACAAATTTAGCTAACGTGGATGATCAACCTTGATATGTTGAAAAAAGCAAACAAGTAATTGCAAAGCAAAGAAATGAAGACTACAATAATCCTGACTGGTGTTTCATACTGATTTTCCCCGGAAATATGAGTATATACCGAATCTTGACACCCAAAGTTAGGATGGGAAACGTAAGTATATACTAGATCTCCCTCTTTTAAAAACCAGTTCTCACTTACCCTCCTTCCATGACGACTTTATGTTAAAAACTCGTTATTTCGATAAAACTACCAAAGCGGTTGTATATATAAATATTACTAAACTTTCAAGCGGAGAGGAACACTTTTTTAAAATTATAATAAATATAATTGTGGTAGTGAATTTATGTGGACTGCCGCTGAACACAGCTTATATAAAGCTTGGGGAGTCATGCTTCATTTCGATGCCGTCGAGACCAAGTTGTCAGCACTAGATTTCTTATGGGATATTGTAGGTTGACTGATGGCTTTTGGTGACAAGAGAGGAGGTCCCGAAGTGCATCCGTCTTGATTCGGGTATGTTTTGAGACTTGTTCTCCTTGACTGTGTTATTGTACTTCGAAACGGATGTAATACTTCAGTTGTGCATTGATCATGGTGTCTTGAGTGGCACCCCAGACAATTTTATTTTATCATTTTTAAGGAAATGATATTGCCATATTCCAATATATTAGACACTAAACATACAACTATCAATCAAACATAACATTGTGACGATGTTGTTGCTTTCGTCGTTGGCGTTGTGTGTAGACATTTGTTTCCCGTGCGATTAATTAAGTTGTAATTGACCAATTCAAATTTTTTTTTATATGATGATTAAAACAACTGAGAAGGCTTTCTACAGCACTCAGGGTTGGTGACCCTTGTCGTTTTATGTGCACAATTGAGCTAAAATTTATATTGATAAAACAGTTGTTTCTATTGTTGACTCTTAATCTTACTTTGACTTTTTAAGTTATATTTTTCATTTAATGCTCTCAATATTTTTAATTTTTTATGTATCTTTGACCAGTTACAGTTACAATGCTACAGGGTTTTAATGGATACTTCTGGTTTTAATAATTCACTCTTTATATTCTAGTTATGTCTCCCAAACAAAGTTTTGGGAGACATATTGCTTTTGTACGGTTTCTTATTATTATTCTTCTTCTTTCTTTCTTTCTTTCTTTCTTTTTTCTTTCCGTGCTAGTTTGTCTACGCTTTTTCTCAGAGATGTATTGCCTAATCAATATGAATCTTTGGGAACATATAGGGGTGACATGAAGTTTTGCAAACGACTTTTAAAATTTTCAAAATGGCCGCCGTTTCCTTGGAAACAGGAAAAGGTCATTATATAGGACATTGCAATATCTAGGTAACTTAGGTGTGCAGGGTTCTGAAATTTTGCATGCAGATAGAGCAAAAGGTGCTGTTTAACAATACGAAAAAAAATTTTGAAGCGATATTTACGGTTTTCGAGATATTAATAAAAATGTTATTTAAAGGGAGATAATCGGGTCAAAATTTTAATTAAAACTTCAAAGTCGTCTGATTATGATGAAAATTGGTATACTGATAGATTATGATGTTGCGAGTAATATTCTATAACTAAAATTATTATTTGACGATGGCGGCCATTTTGAATCCAAGATGGCCGCAAAAATTTCAAAGTTGTCTGATTATGATGAAAATTGGTATACTGATAGATTATGATGTTGCGAGTAATATTCTATAACTGAAATTTAAATATGACGATGGCAGCTATTTTGAATCCAAGATGGCCGCCAAAATTTCAAAGTGCTCAGATTTACATGAAAATTGATATTTAGGGGTGTTTTGACATGCTGAAAAGAATTATGGCAATGGGAGTTTGTTTGGGAGACATTATGTGTTGGCATCCCAACACAATCATACCTAGTTTTATATTGACCCCGTGTGGGTTCTGGGTGGCGAATAGGCCCGCTAGAGGCCACTAAAGAGTGCTCTGAAACCTGACATCAGGTAAGGCAGCTTAACCCACAAAGCGACTAGGATGTGTGCCCCAGATCGTTGAATGGGGTAGCCCTGTCATAATAAATACCGCGGTAGTCAAGCTATAATGCGGAAAACCTGACTGTAAACCATAATGATTCACTGTGTTGAAAATAATGGCACGTTCCTCTCACGTTAAAGAACCCTACTGCAGAATGGCCCGTAGTATCCCCATGCAGGAGGCTATATTTTCCGCTCTTTCCAATTACTTAATTCTTTTTTTCCAGTGGCAGTCAAAACCTCTCCTCCCGATTGTCCTCTGGTCTAAATTTTCTCCACTACATTAAAATGACATGTTCATCTCCCGGATATAGCCGAAATCGCGCTGCTTGAGAGTAAAGCAATAATTTACTGACTAACTCACTAGTTTGGCATTGATATTATTTGCAATATGTTTTTGATGCTTCTTTTATGGATTCTGTTGTAATTTTTGTTTTAAAATTAGTACAGAATTTGCGAATAAACAATAAACTAGGATTCCAGAGAATATCGAGTCCATGCCTTTTTGATGATGTATGATATGATTATAAATTACTGATTGATGTTAATTCTAAAACCTTAACTTTATTTACCACCATTGTAGTTTGTCTTTAGATGTATTCAATTACTGATTATTCGGATGTACTTTATTTTTATGCATTTCAACACTTTTTTTTAAATTGTGGATTTCCTATGTTTAGGTTGCCGGTGACGAATAAAATTCTGAAATGGTCGTACAGCTCATATAAAATAATTTGCAGTTGGTGTTTATATATGTGTTTTAGTCTTGTGTTCATTTACTCCATATCCTTTTATAAAATATAAATAACAGAAGATTGCCTTTAATACCATGCATGTGGAGTAAGTAAAAAAATCCCCCCGTGTTTCATGTGCATGTTAATTATATTTTTTAGATACGGTATAGGCTACAGACCCCATTTATTTTGTCTATGTTCTTTAACTTCAAACAAACAAACATAATGACTGATTTAAAAAAAATGCACCATACCGATTTTCAAGAAAATGCATACACCTCATGAATACCTTTATACGATAGATATTGTTGATTCCCAGAAAAAATGATTGCCTCATCGTATCGTAGCCACCTGACAAACAAACAAAATGGTTGACACTCTGTAAAAGTGAAAGTAGAATACCAAAAAATGACCTCTGAACTTTGGTCAATTTACAACTTATGAAAAACACCCAATTTGACTTCATCACATCAGTATTTGAACATTTTTCATTGGGAATCAACTTAAAAAATCTCACAGTTTGCATCATAAACAACTTGTAAAAAAAATCAAAAATATCTCTATTTTTTTATTAGGAACCATATTCGTAGACCACGAACAAAGGGAATTAATTGGGATCTGTAGCCGATACTTGCATATGTGATTGATTATAGATATTAGTTTAATTTAATGCAGAACCACGAGCAGTGCCAAATGGCCTCGTTGAAGGCTGCTGGCGGTTGTCCATTGTGGTTTTCCTAAATTGCCGTTTAATTGTGGGCTGTGTCGCGTACACTTATTCCACATCTCATTATTTTCTATTATGTAAATTCTAAAACCTTAGATTTCATTCCCTCCATCGAAGTTTGTCCTTAGATATATTTAATTACTGACTTTCCGAATTTTTATTTGGTTTTATGCATTTTATGCTGCTGATGAGGATAAAATTCGGAAATGGCCATTCAGCTCATAAGAATTATTTGCAGTAGGTGTTTATATATGATCATATATGTGTTATGATTTTATTCTCATTGACTCCATATCCTTTCACAAAATACTATATATACTTGTCCTTTTCTTCAGAAAGCAATTCATATTTTAAGTCGGATGTCAAATTTTCATATAATAAATTGCAATTGTTATAAAGTACCAATTAAAGTGATTTCAATATAGGTCAAATATCACATAGAAGATGTAGTAAGAGTCGATTTGTTTAGAAATGACTGAAACAGGAATTGTCAATAGTTTCTAAAAATCTATTCCATGCAGACAAAGTATAATTACTTAACAAAAACATCCAATCCCTCCTTCGTTTAAGGATAGATAAAACATTCTCGAACTTTGAGGATCAATCGTACACAAATATGGGATTTCTATCTCTTAGATGAGTGCAGATGTTGGTTTGTCATAGAGTTTTGTTTTGTCTTCCTTTACCGGATTTGACACACTGAATAGGAAATTACCAGCAGCGGGTGTGCTCTAGCAGGCAAAAACTGCTTACTCTTCCGGAACACCTGAGTTTATTCTTGTAACGACTTGAGTTCGCATTGTTGATTTCTGTTCGGTTAATTTTGTGTTTTGTTTTTCTTTGTGCTGTTCTTGTTCGTGTTTACCGGTTTTGCCGTTGCTCTGTCGGACTTCTGACACTCGAATGCCTCATTTGTGCCTCTTTGCTTCTCTCAATGTCCAAGAGAAAAAACAAATCATTGAAGACACACCGGATAAATTACAGCGAAAGGCAAGCATAGAACAGAATAATGCAATTTAAGAATTCTTCATGAAAAACAAAAAAATCATTCACATATATCAAACAATGACTTCACTGGAATAATTTTCTTTGAATGCAGAAATACTGAAATAAACGAGAATTTCGGATGCCACTGCTGGTTCAGTGCACTCCAACTAACACAAAATAAATGATCAATTATATAAATATCACTTGCTTTCGAATGTGTTAGGTTGTACACCAAATATCAGGTGATTGTAAACTTTTGAAATACATGTATGGAGGATAAATGATTCTCTTTTTAATTCGAAGACAATGCCGAGAAATCCTCGTAACAAAGATCCCATGCTTCTCCGTTTTTGTGGTTTGCAAATTGTATGATGACCTCTGTAAGAGCCTACAACACTGTGAGAAAGCTCATGAGCAGTTAATCTCATTTCAATATTAGACTCAATATTGTCCCCCTCCCACAAAAAATAATCTCTCTTGATTCTTTTCGAGCGCAACGAAAGTTTTAGAGCACAGCACCATTTGATGTTTTTTTGTTCATGTAAAATCTAATAAAAATCATTTCAACGGTACATAAGGTACATTTGAATTCTTAAAAACGTAAGTTCAATTATATCCCCTGAATGACATTCGAGCAAACAGAAATTTCTTGTTGCTCTTCTTTATATGATATACTTTATTTACGTGATATTTATTCAAAATCAACCAAGCCGTTCAGAAGAAGTTGAATGCATTTACGAAATATTTGGAGAGACGGACGCACGGAAATACACTCAGACAGTCAGTTTGACATGCAGGGTTATTCCAAAATAGTCCAAAACTTTGTGTGTGGGAATATAATAAGCGTAAACATTTCTAAAACTACATGTTACAGATTTATAATGAGAATATTTCATGTAAGAGTGACAAAGATTTCTCGGGATGCTTCCTAAAACGAAAGCAACGTTTATCAGTACCATGATAATAACAAAAAGTAAACAATGCAAATAGGCTTCACCCAGTCATGCCAATAATATTTGTATTTGATTTAAAACGTTTTTTTCTGTCCCTTCCTTAGAACCAATATACACTTAGAAATAAGAAGAAACAGGATACTGCTGTCATAAGGCCAATTGGAATAAGGCTTAAGATGATCGCTCGATAGAACCAGTCTGAAAGACAAATAACACTTATTTCTTATATACATGTAATGTGAAAAATCAACTATATTGAGATTTAAGTAAAATATTGTAAACGAAGCTAGTACTGTAAACAACATTTTCCCCGACCTTCTTATTTTCGTTACATTCGTATTCTTTAAAAAGTTTTAAATTCACGAAAAAAAGTACAGGGAAAATGCAATTATCATATGTAAATTAAAGTATCACTATGACACTATGATAATTGAAAACCGTGAAAATCAAAACCCACAAAAAAGTTATATGGATTGAATACGTAAAACTTATTTATAAAAAAATAGCAACTGCGAAGATATAACGTTTACAGTTATAGTTTCGGTTATTATGGGACGGGATATGTCCGCATTACATTGCTTGTTAATGCCATCGAGAAGTTGAAATATATTTTACAAAGTAACACATTCTTTAACTCGTCAATATAGTTTTTTTCTCGCTAAAGCTTTCGTAAATTTTAAACTAACCATGTTTTTGTCCCATTCATATCATTTGTTTTGCGGTACCGCGTTGTTTCATTCATATTTTTACTTCTAGAACTTTTATGTACATGAGTGTATGAATACTTTTTTTTTTCTCATACCCGGAGGAACATAGGGGACTTCTTGTTTAACTTCAATCAGTCTCACTATCAAATAACTAAATGATGACCCATAGGCATCCTGACAGCAAACAAATACACGGAAGGCGTCTATGTCACTGTATTCAAATATTGGATTAGCTGTTGTATAAAGCCATAGATCTGTGGACGTGCCGGAGGCTGAAATAAAAACAAGTAAACAATGTCAAACAAGCAAACTTTCCTATACTATTGTACAAGTAAGGATTCATTAAAATAGTAAACTTGGACTGATAGTTTTAAAGTATAAAATACTACAAATATTTTTCACATTTGTGTTGACAAAATTAACACCAAAATTGTTTGAAATCATTTCTAAAAGAAACATAATAAACTTACGATCTGAAGAATTGAACTGCCTTAATTCAAAATTAAATGAATCCGGAATCGAATAGGGCATAGTACAACAAACTGGATCTGCTGTGGCATCGAACACATCAATCTTAAACAGTGGAATTGCCGATCTTAACTCCTCACTGATTTCAACTATGTGTGGTAAATTCGTGACTATTGGTGGCTAAAATTTGTACAATCAAAAGCTATTGACTTTTTATCAGGGTTTATATCTATCACTTTTCAGTTTGGATTTTAAGAAAACCTTTGCTTATATTTTTCTGAACTTTACATCCTTATTGATTTATCAAGTATTAAGCATAGTTCATATTTTAATGGTGTAACTTTTTATTGTTTTCCATGGACGTATCATAAAACAAAACAAACATAGGTGAATATCTTCACCAAAGAATGGTAACATACATGACTGTGATGGGCATAAAAAGTAAACCATTTTGAATTCATTTTCTGCAAGTTTTCCCATTTGTTTCTGTATTGTTTATATTTCATATTAATATTAATAAGTCTCGAGGCTAAAAGTAAACATACCGACACCCAGGTCTTTCATGAAATCATCCATTCAAATCTAATGACAACCTAAATAGACTTTTCATATGGCAAACAACAGAGATTGACTCGGAGTAACAATGCATACATTATTGCCATTAGCATTTATACTTTTTCCAGTGGCGGATACAGAGGGGGGCTTACGCCCCCTTTAATTATGAAATTTTATTTTTTTCTGTATAAAATTGACTAAGCAACTTCAAATTTTCATCAAAATTTGACATTTTTAGCAATTACGCCCCTCCCTTTTCACAAACCTCTGGATCCGTCCCTGAATTCATTTCATTCTGTTAATCAAAGATACAACAAACAATTAATATTGCTACGCTTAGCGCTAATAATAAGTATACCCACCGCATTATACGTCCCAATTGTAACAGTTATAGAACCAGTATTACCACATATATCTGTAGCAGTCACGGTGATGGAGTAGTCCGGGGTATCTTGCAGGAGTAGTTTTCTGGTCAGGTCAATGGTCACTGAAACATGGGGAATAAAGGTAATAACAAAACTGCCGAAGTTGAATGATCAATCTCATAGTCCAGAGAAAATGACAAAAATGAATCAGTCATTCCGGAGAATTGGTGGATCGCAAAGGTCATGACTTGGTACAGGCATTTCAAACGAAATGGTGGGTTAAACCAGGTTTTATGGCGCCAAACCTCCCTCTTCCATTGCGATTTTTGTGAGAAGTGAAAATATATCAAGGAAAAGTGTGTCAACCTTATATGAATGAAGAAGGTTAATCCAGAAAAGCGCTTCACACGCAGTGAAATTTTGCTTTTGTACATATATCATAATCATTTCAATATGTGGATCGTGTCTTTTTGGCACATATTCCATATTCTTTCGTTTTTAATATTGGTGTTGATTTATGTGTGTGTTAAAGGCTTTACTAAATGTCAACAATTGTGAACAAAAATATAAATGGAATCTTCTATATGGACGGTCACACCTAATGCTTATAAATTTTAGTTTTTAGTTGGAAATCGTCCTTTGATACTTAATATTTGATTAAAACCTTTAAATATCGAATACATTTTTACACACTGGTCCCTACTTTCTATTATATTAAATGATTGTATCAATATTTCCAAAAAAACTACCATACGGACATGACGGATCTATGATTTTCTTTTAGTTATATTTTAATAAAGTGGACAAGCATCGATCATTTTATCACACGATTTTGAATTCTCGAGAGAAAAAAATCAGGTGTGACCATCTTTACTCGCTTTAAACAGTAACGTGACTTGAAGAATATTAAACAAAACGCATCAAAGTAAGGAAATTCTTTGAAAGCTTTCTCTAATCATTACATCTTATTCTTAACATGTTGGCCGATCACCTAAATGAAAGTAATCTACCCAAATTACACGAAAGTTGTTTACCATTTACCAAAATTGACATTCTAATTTTTTACTGAGAAACACAATCCTATCATTGACCTACTTGTTTCAGTATTAAGCTCAAAGTACGTCCCTCCTCCCGGTCCACCGGTCTCTGACATTGTGTACGTTAAAATGTCGTAGGCATCAGGATCACTAGGATTTAGGAAGATAGCATTGTATCCTATCTCTGTGTTCCATTCTAGGTTGGTCTCCGTCTCGGGTGATGTAATGGTTGGTGCAGTGTCTAAAAGATCCGAAACACATTTTAGACCTAAGAGACGGCCGTTTGAAGCATTTCTATGTGTCAGTTTTGGCCTCGAAACCCAAAACTTTTAATGGTTGTCCAACTTATAACCCTGTTGTAGAGAGTGGGTATGATATGAAGCTCTTGAACGCCATTTATTGAACTTATATTTTGATTGTTAATAATTAACAAGGGGTTGCACTAAGTCGTGCTAAGCATACCCCCACTTGAACATTAAGAAAACAGAAAATATATGACCTTTTGACCTGGAAAGGGAAGGCACAGTTTAACTAATTATGCTTAAGCAGTAGATCAAATTTAAGCTCAATCTCTCTAGTAGAAGCCTGATAATCTGTTTCGAAAATTATCCCAGCTTTGACCTGTAAAAAAGTATAAGTCGGCTTGAAAAACAGGAAGAATATAACCGACTGACCTGGAAAACAGAGGCACAGTACAACTCCTCATACCAAAGCTGTATACTAAATTTAAAATCAATCCCTTCGGTAGAAGCTGAGAAATCTGTTACGAAAAATATCCTATTGTTGACCCTTATAAAGTCTACGTCGGCTCGGAAAACAGGAAGTAGATGGCCAGCTGACGTGCAAAGAACAGGTATAATTTATCTAGAGCCTGGATAAAGAAGGAAAAGGACCAAGAACCAGAGCTTGAATCACTGTCGGACTGGGTAAGGACTATCCGATCTCTTGTACGAAGCCGAATAGACAAACTTCGAAAATGTGTGAACCCCCGGCCTTCTTCTGTATTTAGAGATCGTGAAGCTCTCAATTGTCTCTCTTCCTTACATGACAGGTATGTTGTCACGCCAGCAGACAAGGCTTCCAATATTATAGTTTTTGTATGTAAAGCACATTATTACAATTGTCTAATAAAAGAACTAGGCATTGATGGTAATACTTCCGCTAGTGCTACATACACACGGACTACATTTAACAAAGATGAAATCATAGCCAACCATAGCTCTTTTATGTCCTCTTTCATTATTCCAATGAAAGAGGAACATAAAGAGTTACCATATTTGTACTGGATACCTAAACTTCACAAAAATCCGTACAAAGAAAGGTATATAGCTGGATCTTCATCATGTTCAACTACAGAGCTGTCCGTTCATTTAACGTAAATCTTGTCTGCTGTCAAAGAAGGTCAACAAGCATACTGCGACACTATTTATAATCGTAGTTGAATTAACCATATGTAGATTTTGAAGAACTCAAAAGATTTGTTAGATCATTTTAAATCTAGATCATTTTCTGAGGTTCACTCTTTGAAAACGTTCGATTTTTCCACTTTATACACTACCTTGCCACACGAAAAACTAAAATGTCGCCTGAAAAAACTTCTCGAAAAAGCCTTTTCAAACTCTAGGAATTTTGTTGTTTTTGGGTTATAATTCTACATTCTTTTCCAAAACATCTTTCAAAGATAAAATTTGTTACACACTGGAACAAGTTTGCAGTATGCTTGATTTCCTCATTGACAACATATTTGTCACCTTCGGATGAGAGATTTTTCAACAACAAATTGGCATTCCAATGGGCACAAACTGTGCTCCTCTCCTCTCCGATTTGTTTTTATACTCTTACGAGACTGAATTTCTTCAGGGATTCGTAAAGAACAAGAAGATGAAAGAGGCAAGGTCATTTAATCTTACATTCAGATATATTGATGATGTCCTTTCTGTCAATAACAATTCATTTGGTAGTTGGGTTCCTTCAATATATCCTCCGGAATTGGAGATTAAAGAGACCACCGAATCTAATTGCTTCACGTCTTTATTGGATTTGCACCTCGAATTTGACCCAGGTGGTCATCTCAGTACAAAAATTTACGATAAACGAGACGATTTTAATTTTCAAATTATTAATTTTCCTAATCTACAGAGCAATATACCTACTTCTCCTGCATACGGTGTTTATATTTCACAACTTATTCGATATGCCAGAGCTTGCACACATTTCACAGATTTTTTTTATCAGACACCGATTTCTTCGTGACCGACTTTATGAGCAGGGCTATAAGAAAATACGTCTCATACGATCACTAAAAAAATTCTTTCTTCGTTATCAGCAACTAGTAGAAAAGTTCAAAATTGAGTTAAAAGATATGATAGTTAATTGTTTTAATTAGTGTTTGACTGATCTGCTGTACTGAGATGATCACCTCAATATTCCTATTGTGTCTCACAACTTTGTTGTGTTCTATGGTCATTACCGGATCCTAAGATCGCAATGGAAGAGGGAGGTTTGGCGCCATAAAACCTGGTTTAACCCACCATTTCGTTTGAAATGCCTGTACCAAGTCAGGACCATTGCGATCCACCAATTCTCCGGTATGACTGATTCGTTTTTGTCATTTTCTCTGGACTATGAGATTGATCATTCAAGTTCGTAGTTTTGTTATTACCTTTATTCTCATCACGCTGAAGTTCTGTACCAAATTTGAAATCAATCCCTTCAATTAGAAGCTGAATATTTTTACCAGACGGACCTGACAGAAAGACGGACAAGGTGATTGCAATATAGCCCCATCTCTGGGGGTACAATAATCTTATGATAAAATCTATGAAAAATGCATTAATCAAATTATTCACAATGTTTTAAAATGCCTTGATTTACTTGTATCGATGAAAGATTTGCAAATATATAATGTAACTCCTTTATTTGATATATCCTAAGAAAACAAGAGTTGACACTAAAGTATGTCTCGCCTGTCGGCACCATCATAGAACTCTTTGAAGGTCTAGCTTGGCCATCAGAAAAGTTAAGGTCAAGGTCATGTGACAGATGACAGAATTCCATTTAACCATCACAAAAATGTCTGAAGTTTGTTCTAGATACCATAGTTATTGAGAAACAATGAAAAAGCCCAACATTCAATGAGTCATTCAACCATGAAAATGAGATGAAGGTCACAAAACATGGTGATGTCAATTTTTATACCATAATCCCCAAATATCAGATGCCGTGCTATAATATTATACTTTTCACATAACTATTTCCACCCAAAAATCATCTACATTCACAAAGTCATTGAACCGATAAAATGGGGTAAGGGTCACTCATCATGGTGTCAGTTGTGTAGACCGAAACCTCAAATGTCTGTATATATACCTAATATCAAATGCCTCGCTATTATACTATTAACTTAATTTATTTTCCACAAAAGTTTTAATTGTCCCAAAAATCATCTAAGTCCACTGAGTCACTGAAACATTAAAAATTGTGTCAAGGTCACAGGACATGGTGTCAGTAGCATAGACCATAGCTCCAGAGGTCTGTATACCAGATATCAGATGCCTAGGTATTATACTTTTTACTTAATTCATTTTGCACAAGTCTTACAAAGAGGTTTTTTGCCTCAAAAATCATCTAAGTCCACAGAGTCACTGAACCATGAAAATGGGGTCAAGGTCAAATGGCATGGTGCCAGTTGCATAGACCATAACCCAATGTGTCTGTTTAAACTTTTTACTTTATTCATTTTCCACAAAAGTCTTACAAAGGGGTTTTTCTGGCCCGAAAAGACATCTAAGTTCACAGAGTCGCTGGACCATGCAATTGTAGTCATGGTCAAACGGCAGGGTGCCAGTTGCGTAGACCATTACCCCAACTGTTTGTATACCAAATTTCAGATGCCTAGCTATTATTCCTTTCTTGTAATCCATTTTCCACTAAAGTCTTACAAAGGGGTTTTTGGTCGAAAAAACATCTAAGTTCACAGAGTCGCTGAACCATGAAATTTTCCACAAAAGTCTTACAAAAAAGTTTACGCCGTCGCCGCCGCCGCCGCCGGAAAGTAATACCTATGTCTTGCCTTCAGCGACTAAAGTCGCAGGCGTGACAATAAAATTGTATGGATGTCAGAGATTCATTTCGTTATTACATGAGTTCAATAAACCATGCTATTGCTTGAAACCTGTTTGTTTTCAGAACAATTTTCACGTTGTCTTTTTCTGTGTACATTCTTTTTTTTCATAAAATCTCTGCTTTTACGGAAATTAGATTGCCCCATTGGTTATTATTGGTTAATTGACATCCTACATGTATATATGATTAAGAATGATAACAGTTTCATTAAATTTCATAAACGTTTTTTTTCTGATCAGTAAAAGCTTACTGTCAATAGTTGCTGCCCATATTGAAAATGCCTTCCCAGAAAGTGTAGTCGCTGATGATATATCAAAATTATAGTTGATTCCAACATCGCCAGTTATTGTCAACTGTTTGGTGTTTTGTGGACAATCAGACCTGTCTGACGTACTGCACGACTTATAAGCTATGATGTTAGGCCCAGAAGAATGCCTGAATGAAACAGCAATATCATGATTGAATAAAGAATGGTCTTAATAAAACCAAAGACTCTGACTAAAGCGCGAAGATGCTGACTGGGTCCAAGATAAGATTGAAAAACAAATAACAAACAAGTCGTTCTATAAGGTGTTAACACAGGGAGAGTGTTTATAGAAGAATTTTAATTTCAAGTACACAGGAAAGCGCATATAATCAAAACTTAAATAAAATATTGCTGCCGATGAACCCTTATTGAGGTTCAACATTCTGTTTTAAGCTGTATAAATTACTCACGTTGCTTAAGTTAATATTTTATCAGATACAGAAATCAAATGTTAAAAGTCGAAAGCAAACAACAAATTTGGAACTAAGTTCGATAGTTGTTCTCATCTTCAGTGAAGCACGGGTCTAAAACATGTTTGAAGTCCAGATTGAAAGGTGCGAGTTTTGATTTTTATTGTCTTTCATGATTGAACAAAGTATAAGCATAACCGCAGGATTGAAAATGTGCTATTTCGTTTGGGTTTGCATCGCGATTTCTTATTTACGTGTATATTTGGAACACACCAACGTAAAAAACGTCGGAGCTTTAACCGTCGTTTATCGATAACCTCGATCTCACTTATGTGTATAAAAGTATTTAAAACAAATGCAAATAGTAATTGTCCAAGTTAAGGACAAGATCCATAAGTAACGAATTCAAAGCCTATTGCTCACAAAAACCATTATCAGTACCCCTAATTACCAGGCAATTTTGTCGTTTTCCATGATTGCAATATTTTCGTCTGCACTGTGTGTGTATGTCTGTTTCGTGTTGACAGCTGATTCTAGAAGAAAACAAGTACACGTATTAAACAGAATTAAAATGTTATATTTGTGCAAAAATATCAAAACAGAATCCAGACACAATGAGTTTTAATAATTTTCAAAATGTTTTTATGATTTTTGTATAATCATCATAGCTTTTAGCTTTTAAAAAAAGAGGTGCAAACAAACAAAAAAAAAACAAAAAACAAAAAGAATTTTTTATGTACATAACACGACATAGCAAAAAAATATGGCTTTTGTACATAAACATGGTTTCCGAAAAGAATGTTCCCATGAAGCTTGAAACTTTAAATTAATTGTCAAATCGCACTCGAAAAAGTAAATCATAATGTAAAGATTGATACTGTATCGTCAAAGAGTCAATTTCGAGTATGTCCACCTTTAGCACGAATGACTGCTGGAATCCTTATTTTTTACTACCAGTTTGGCGTCTTATTTCCTAAAGAGATATTTCCCGCTTTTCAAGGCAAAAATGTGTTTTTAACCGAAAGCTAACATCCTTCCAGTCACATATTGGAGAATTAAAACTGACCAAACTCATGAATATTAGAAATACAAATGACAACAAAGTTCCAGACAATAAATTTTGCTACGCCTGACGCGCGTTTCGTCTATTCAAGACTCATCAGAGGCGCTCTACCAAAAATATTGAAAATGCCAAACACTGTATGAATATGAAGAGCATAGAACAGTATAACCAAAAAATTATTTAAAATTATCGAAAAACACAAAAAGACAAGGGGTGCTTAACTTTTTTCCAGGTGTATATTACGTTAAGAATTACCTTGTACACTCTGAAATACTAACCAGGAATATAGATTGTTGTAAAACCCACAAAGGAATAGTTTGTACCATTTAGTCTGGCCACGCCTATTTTCAGGATCCCACTGGCTTTAACCCAAAACTGCCACTCTGATATCACACCACAACATGTGATTTCCATAACAGTATCCATCATAATGTTTAATGCACCTTAGACATGTTAGAAATGCGTTCTCATCTAATTTTTAAAATTCTCATGCACATTTTTAAGCTTTTTTCGATCAATTCTTGCCAAAATTGCTTAGCCGAGCAAAAAATCAAGACAAAAACACTCTCTTTTGAATAAAATTGTAATTTTGTTTCCAGTTGTACCTTTTTTGCCTACCAAAAAGTACGATGACTTAGCATTTGTTTGGACATTGTATGCAAAAGTGATGTGTTTTAGTGGCTAAAAAATATTGAGGACACGATTTGTGTAAATAAAACCCGAGTCAGCATTTTTCGTAATTTTCTATGCAGATTTGAAAGTAATAGTTATATTTTTTTATTTTCAAGTCCGTATGTTAGCATTCCGACCAGGTGTATGCAGAATCATTTTAAATATGTTGAAACTTTGTTTTACATGTCCGTATGCTAGCATTCCAACCTGATGTATACAGAATCTTTTCAAATATTTTGAAATTTTGTTTATCAGGTCTGTATGAAAGCATTTCGACCTGGTGTATTCAGAATCCTTTTAAATTTGTTGAAATTTGATTTCTCAGGTCCATATGCCTGCATTCCAGCCTTGTGTGTGCAGAATCCTTTTGATTATGTTGAAATTTGGTTTCCTAGGTCCGTATGCTAGCATTCAGACCTGGTGTATGCAGAATCCTTTTAAATATGTTGAAATTTTGTTTCCCAGGTCTGTATGCTAGCATTCCGACCTGGTGTATGTAGAATCCTCTTAAAGACATTTAACTTTTGTTTGTCAGGTCCAAATGCTAGCATTCCGACCTTGCGTATGCTGAATCACACTAAAACAGTTTATGTCTGGTCTCTACATATGTAGCATTCCAACATTGTACACACAGACGTACATGTACGTGATATTGTTTTAGGCGTGTGCAAAATCATGAGAGAACTTGCATGTAGATCATTTTCAACATTAATATACTAGTATACAGTAAGGAACTCTAGATCTTAAAATGATAAGTGAATAGCTTACATATATACGGACTTAATTATCTACTAGTATTTGACGTGCCAGGGACAGCAAAGTTTCAACATGCATAAGGAAGTCTGAACCACCTAGAGTAACCAATGCCAGTGGTTCTTTTTTTAAGATGAATGGATGTAGATGAGTTTGTAAGAACATAAAACAATGTTCAATTTAAAGCAACGAGATAGCGTTTTTGGTACCTGAACCTAGCAATAATTTTTACTCTTTTTTTCAATTTCACAAAAACTCTTACTTTAAATAGAGTAAAATAAAGAAAATACCAAAACTACCGAACTGGCATGGGATATACAATCTGAAATTTCGAAGACGAAAAGACAATGCATGGCAAAGACACGACGGAGAAATTGAAGCTCGCAATGGTCCTGACATTTCAAAAGAAATGGTATATTCACAAACGTTTATGGCTTTAGAACCTCCTTTTTTATTGAGATCGTATATATTAGTGTCTGTCTCAGTCTGGAAGTATAGCATTAGTGAGATTGAGGGATACACATTTTTTAGTTAGTATATAACACGTTTGACACACACTACCATTTAAAAAGACACTATTTAGAGTTTGCTACAATTTATTCTAACGGTACGAAAGTCGATCATTAATGTTAAAAATATTACTGGTTGAGATTTTTTTTTAAATAACAAACTTAGCGTCCACAAATGGATGTTAGATAAATTCAGAATATGGAATCACCAAATGCAAATACAAATGCTTGCTACATGTTCAGACACGTGATCCTTCTATTTTCTTAATATTGATAAGACGTCTGTGCTACAAAAGTCTTCCCACTTTTAATACTTGGACTATAATTAAGTGCAGTCTTTTTAAAATCTTGAAAGAGCGGCTTCTATCCATGGATTCCTATACGATATCATTTCGCTTCTTTTCTTTTTTAACCAATGAATATATATGTCAAGTGAATGACATAGCTTGGCGTTGTAGTCGCATACGGACTGAAATGAAAAGGGAAAAAACATGATTATAATTTCCACAGTAGGCAGTATGAATATTTGCAAACGCTCCTATCATAGTGTAAAAGCTGTGATTACATAACAAACAAATAATACAATCGCATATTTTGGTTTAAAATAAATGTACAAACTTCCTCATATTAAATATAGATAATTTTTATGCTTTCTATGACAGAAATATTCCCAGACGACCTTTACATCGTATGATAATATTTTTTTTAATAATCTGTGTCAAGTTAGAGTACTTTGCATCTTTCACATTAAAATTAAAACATTTTTTATAATAACCAACTAAGAAGATTATAAGTCTTTCCAAAATATAAAGCGATTTTACATTTTCAAATTAACATTTCCTTCTCTTCGACAAGGGACGAGCCTGACTAGCTCTCCTGACTTAAGTGTCTGAAGAATGGGCTATCTATTTGACATTGAAAGGATCACAAGATTAATAAGGGGTCATCTGATCATATGGTTTAACCTATCAGGGCAATAGCTTAACTATTACCGTACAATTCTACTCTTTTATAATTGTCATAGGCTGAAAAGCAAAGTAGTGGGGTGACCATTTGTTGATTCCTTCTCTTTGCGGTGTGGTGCAATTTGGTCAGCTGGTCGGAATCCAGATTAATTTGTCCAAAATACAAAAAAAATACTTTCAAGTGTAAATAATGAAAGAAGAATCCGGACAGAATTATTATTTATCGTACCGAAGTTAATGTGTCACAAATGAAATGACCAAAAACTGCTGGCACCGATGCCCACCCCCCCCAATCCAAACTAATGTTACATGGTAACGAAACTAAAAAGAAATATATACGCTTACCCGCAAGATTGTTGTCAACGAGTGTTGTCAGACAGGACAGCATTGAATACAGGTACCCATGCACGCTTTTCTTGTGTGGTCAGAGTGGAAAACGGTCAACCAGCTGCTCGTGCTCCACGTGCTGCCACCCGGCCGATTACATATAACACGAGTTTTCAAAATATAGTGCAAATTCTTCTCAAACTATCAAACTCTTTGTATATTAGGAAATTAACGTTAAAGAGATCAAGAAAATTGTGTTTGTTGTTCTTAAATGACTTGATAAAATAGTGCGTAGAAATTCAACGAACTACATGTAGATCTATTATTTACATTACACCATTAGCACTTCATCAATGTTTACAAACACGGAAGAGTGTTTTGAAAAAGGATGGATTTTGTAACCGATTATTCAGCACCGTACAACAAATGAAGTCAAAAGGTAAGTAATATTATGAATTAACTTTTGATGCTGTCCTACTGATGCCAATACACGTCATTGTGAAACATAAATATAGCTTTTTACTGGACACCGTATCCTTGTTGACATCGGGTCAGTGTACTTTTAATTGGCACCTGTAACATGTTTCTGGGTGTTTTTTTGTGTGTGTGTGAAGTAATTGCAACAAGCAGATTATTTTAGGATTTTATGTTGAACTAAATATGATAAAAAATGCCTTTACCAATTATAGTTTCGTGTTTGAATAACTAACATCAACAAATTCAAATCACAAGGGTGGAGGTAACTTCCATTAAATCTATAAAGGTAGGTACATATGTGCAGCTCTAAAGTTTTGCCTTTTCGGGTGCTCAATATGTGAAAAGGGTGGAAATTTCAGATGTTGCATATATGATAAGGTTTACTCTTCACAAATGTCATATATATCAATAGAAAAAGAGAGACCGAGCATCCACGTTTCGCCTCCTTATAACCCTAAACTGTACACGCATGTGATAACTTTTACCATTCAAACTTTTAATTCAAAAGAATATCTAAAAAAAACCATGTCAAGTTTAAGCATAATCTGTGTAATTTCAAATGCATTAAAAATATATGAATGGGTGTCTTTTTTAAGCAGACCAATATATGAATATGGTGGATATAAAATTTCTGGGCCGCCATCGAATTACCCCCCCCCCCCCGTATTCAAATAAAATTTGGTTCTCTTTTCACAAATTAGGTTGTTATGCTGTTAATCGCAAAATATGCATGTGTAACTTGTAACAATATAAAAAAGAAAATGTAGTTTTTAATTCATAATTTCTCGAAAGTTCTTCTGATTTCCTTTTTTAAATTTTAAAAGGTTTTCACTGTGACTATGCGAAATTCAAAGTGAAAATGATGAAAAATTGCCAACGTACAGGTTACATTAGGGACAGACCATTTAACTTGAGAGGGAGGCTCGGTTTTCTGTTTTGGTCAGAAAATTTTGTTTCCGCGCGATATTTATTTTTCGAAGGCATTGTTACAGAATATTTTTTTCATTATTAGCGTTATTTTATATGGCAAAAAATCCTTCTTCAGAAATTTTTTTTTCTTACCCTGAGCTGCCAAAATATTTTTTTCATTAAAAATTATTTTCAGAATATATTTAGGAAAAAAACAAGCCCCCCCTTTCAAGTTAAATGGTCGGTCTCTTCCGTAAAAGGCGCTTTAGAAACAATAATTTTACGTAATTTTTTAACTTCAAGTATTAATACAGTAAAATTACTAATATTATATTCTTTTCTGTTACCGAAAGTCGCAGTCACAGTTGTTGCTTTAAATGATTTGACACCTTGACTTGAAAAAGTGATTTAAAATAAATTTCGAAACTTTCTAACGATTTGAAATACGAAATATAGATGCTCCCGGCGATAATTCACTTGTTAATTATATCTAGAGTACAGATGACTTTTCTGAAGACACATACATGTAATACACTGTAAGGAGATTCGGGCACCGTGCAGAACATCAATATTTATTGAACGCATTCAAGACGAGCTACGTTTGTGGAGTCAACTTTGTGCGCGACGTCTTAATAATTTTACTTTTTCATGAATATTTACTTTACTTATGTTTCTATGAAAATAATTTTAATAAAAACTTTATTCATCTTTGAACAGTGACCATTTCATAGTGCAACCATATAATAAACGACAAATAAGGACATAAAACAAAAATATATCTCTACGTGGTTGCCCCTAGCTGTACAGTTACTTCATTATATGCATTACTATTAACTCTATTACATAAATCATTTTCAGAACATCATACATATACAATAAGTTGATCATAATTCTCCGACTATCTAAAATTATCTATATTTTACTTTTTCAGACCACTTATGAAGTCGAAAGTCAAATAGGTCCAGGCCCTTCCATCTGGATTTTAGAGACAGAGAAAAATGTGGATGTTTAAAGAAACAAACAGCAATAACCAACATGAATGATTCTATCGATGGTCCGGAATATCTTTAAAAAGGAAATATTATAAGAAAGTCGAAGAAATTTACCGACCTATGCAAAAATGCCACATAGTTTATTTAGATTTGGATTAAAGAACAGTTACTGTATTTTTGTGTACTATTTGTGTGTGAATCTGTACTATATAATTATACATTGTACTAGTTCAACAAGAGACTGAATTCAAAAATAAATTTATTGGCTTTATTTCATTGACATATTTTTATACCCCACCCAACGAATTTGCGAATCGTATAATGTTTTCACTTGTCCGTCTGTCCGTGATCAATATTTCCATAACAGTTTTCGCATAAATTAATAATTCAGGATTCAGGATACATTTGCAGGTCTGTCGATTATCAACTTCATGGTTAACAAGCTGACCTTTTTCGGTAAATTATTATGGTAACAGATTTTTCAGCAACTTTTAGTAGTACGCTTTTGATATTTGGTATGTAACTTGAATAGGTAGGGGTCCCATGTGGTGGGATAAGTTTTCAGGTCTATGAATCATCTACTTCCTGTTTAACAAGCTGACTTGGAAAGACAACAACGCTGACTTGTGACTCCTTACTCAAAATAGACCACTGTCCGAAATGTAGGCACGTGGGGGTATGTGATGACAGTGCTCACTAAGGGACTTTCATTGCAGTTGGAGCAATATCATCATCAGCATTTGGCGGTTTTTTGTTTTTGTATTCGATTTGTTTGCAGAATATGCATTTGTCATTTAATATCATACTAGAATTTACTTCTCTTTTCTCTTGTTTCCCAGAAATTTCGTCAAACTTTCTTCAACACTACATCACTACGAGGAAGTACTAGTATTAAATCTCGTCAGAACAGACAATATCAATGCAGTTTAACATTGAAGTATTAAAGAAACATTAACATGTCTATCTCAACATCATTTTTCTCTGTTTGTTGTCATTTTTTTGTTTTTTTATCATTGGTCAACACTGAATCTTGTTGTGTTTGTAAGCAGTGATCTAGTCAAGAACTGAAAATGTAAATTTCGTTCAATTGTCAAATTGCAGATAAAAAATAATAAAACAATGTGAGAGTGTTAAGTCTTTATACATAATATATATTTATCAGATTTAATGTGACTCTACAGTACTAAAACAAAATCTGCTCATACCAAATTCGGAATGCCAGCACTCAGATCTTTATTAACAAGAATATGTACATTAACATCAGCATTCACCATGTTGGGATGATAGCATTCGGACCTGAGATCCCTAAATTATAAAAATAACACAGAATCCAGCAAATATTTAAACACCTAACCGGAATGTAAGCCCCAAAATACATGTATGTAGCATTATCATCTAGCAAACCAGATCGGGGGGGGGGGGGGGCTGGCAATCCGCATACGGACCCGAAAACCAAAATTAAATAAATAATACAGAATCCAGCTTACGCAAGGTCGGAATGCTAGCCCACGGACTTAAAAAATCAAAATCATGCAAATAACACAGAATCAGGCATACTCAGGTCAGACCTGAAAAACCTAAATCGCATACGGACCTGAAAAACAAAAATCATGCAAAAAATACAGAATCCAGCATACACCAGTTCCGAATGCTAGCATACGGACCTGAAAAACCAAAATCATGCAAAAAATACAGAATCCAGCATACACCAGTTCGGAATGCTAGCATACGGACCTGAAAACCCAAAATCTTGCAAATAATACAGAATCCAGCATACGCAAGGTCGGAATGCTAGCATACGGACATGAAAAACAAAACGTTTACAAATAATACAGAATCCAGCATACAGCAGGTCGGAATGATAGCATTTGGATCTGGTGAGTAAAATAATAGAAGAAAATACATAGTTTAAGCATTTAACTACTTTTGGTATGCTGAAATCATCAAAACGGAGTAGCGAAAAATTGAGAGTGCAAAATTTATAGCCATTGTGTCAATTTTAGCATACAAAGGCTAAAAATATGCAGTATTGGTACAATTTTGCTTGATTGTTGTTCAAACGTCCTTGATGAGAATTTTAAAAATTAGATGAGAACGCATTTAGAGGAGAGAAAAATGGTTATGTATAAAAACAAACATTCTTGATTCTGTTCTGGGACAGTCTTAACCCAGGGAATGCAAAAATAAATAAGAATGAAATGTGAAAATTTGAACGCGATACAACAACATGAACAAAATTGTAAAAGAAAGTGTTCATCATCATGATTAACTATTACAACCATAAAAGTGTACCCTAGCGGTAATCAATCAAAAGATAACTTCGCTTTGCTGTATGTATTACATTGTATTTCAGTATCAGAATTTGATTAAAATTACTGGAAGGTCGAAAAATACATTATCATCTAATGTGGTATTATGTTTATAACCTAGATGAATCATTTAAACTTATCATGTCGTAAAACCGTGTTGTGATTTGTGCTATCATGACAGTCGGTGTCCTGGGCTAGAACAGTTCTAGAACTGCCAGGAGAGCCTGACAGTAGAGATCTTAGAACAGATTTCAACTGTACATGTACATGTATTATGTTAAAAATCTCGAATAAGCAAAATGAGTAAATAAGACAAACACCGTACAGTTTGTAGGTGTTTATTTGATAACAACCATATTTTGATCAGAAGCAATGATAATCAATCTCTCCCTTCATTTTGCCACTTTAAGAGTGGACATAGAGTTAAGTTTATATATACCTGTTGCTGCATCTGCATGTTCAGTAATCTGTTCAATATAATCGTACGCAAAATAGTTTTCACCACACTCTGTTTCAGAAAAAAAAATAAAAACAGTCAGCGGGATGATGTAAAAGAGAAAAAATTAAGGAATCTACAGAGATTCAGTGAAACACGTAAAAATTCGTTTCTAACAACTTCTATTTATAGCAATCTTCATCTAAATGTTTTTAAGGATGTGTGACAGTGGGTTTAACAGTGTAAAGGATTTTATTTGATAAAGCCTTCATCGTATGAAATTATTTGGATATTCTATAAGTTATGTAAAAATGACAATCGGTACAGAGCTCTTAACTGAGGGTGTGAATGGGTGTCGATTTGTTCTGACTTCTTTAATTGTTTTGCACTTTATTCTCTTTTCAGTTTATGTTTTGGTCATTTTCTTATTATTCTTTATACTTTTAGGGTCATTAATTTCTAATCATTTTTAGCCATTTTTCTTTATCTGTTAGTTATTGTGTCTACATTTTTATTCTTTATAGCTTATCCACTCCCTCTAGACTACCCCGTCAACTAGAATCCTACATATACGCTACTTCACCTTTTATTCAAAGTGCATAAGGCAATCATTTTGTACTGTTTTGAATGCACTTGGTTAACAAGCAAGGTGCTAAGTGTCGCTTAGCGTACGATTTTTTTCTATGGTTACCTAGTCAAGTGACCTAAAGCACTGCAGCCTATTACATGCATGTTCCTAATTATAATGATATTCGTACATTTGAATTGGTTAATTTTTTCTGAAAATGAGATATTCAACTTTCAAAAAGCAATATTTTTTTCGACAAAGTTGTACTTGCTTGCGTTACATGCAAAGACTGGGTTAGCAGTGAATTCTGAAGATATAGCGGTCAGAGAAGATGATGTGATGGAGTCGATATCTCGATAAGTAGTGGCAAGCTGGCTCAATTTACGATCAGAATAGTCATCATTAAAGCTAAACCCATCCTGAGCATCTAAAATTAAAAGATGGATAGTGCTCGGCATGCCGGTGGAAGTGTATGTGTTGTTTGTCTCTCCAGTTGTGATCATGAAACAGTAGTCGGGAACGTCATCTCTAGCTCCTTTCCCCGTTGTAAACATTGTTTGCCAAATATATTTAATATTTTCCTTTGTTTCGAGGGCACCTTGTTTACCTCCTGAGCCGCTGTTAATCCCTGTTTCAACTGCGGTTTTCGTTGTATAGGTTTGAAAATCAAACATTTCACTTACAGAAGAACCAAATACAGCCATTGAAACTCTGGTATACATAAAACCAATAGGGAATGGTTGGATAATGTTGATGGCAAAGGTCTGCATGGTGTCAAAATTAGTGCCCGATGTTTGATCATCACGAGCAAAGAAGAAACCAATATCATATCGAATAGGTGCACAACCTGCAATTCAAAAGCCGAACAAGATTTAGTGAAAACAAAATAGAAAACGTAAATATGGACCTTTTGGAAGTTTAAAAATATTCATGAATTAATTTGGTATCATTTGTATAATCATTTCTATCATGCAAAGAAAGAACATATTTCAATTAACAATCAACCAAAAATAATAACAGTTGAAAATAAGATTGATTAATGAAGTTATACAATGTGAAGAAGGCATACCTGAACAAGTTGAAATGAGGAAAATAAGTTTTAAAACGTTTTCCATGCTAAACATGCTAATGTTTTAAAAATAATGATTTAAATATCATATAATTATGTTATCAGCAAAGCATCTTTAATTAACAAAAATCTTCGGTAGATATTTAAATCTTATACAAATCGAATATGCCTTTAAATTTGCTCAGATATCACTTATTATGACTGAAATGCACCAATCTTTTAATGTTGTTTAAATCTTTAAGGGTTAACATCGTGCTTCACGGTCATCTTGAACGACAGATCTTCGCCATTACCATAAACTAAAAAACATCTCCCATTGTTACTTACTGGACCTGGGACCAACGTGATTAAAAATAATCGATCTTTCGTGACAGAAAGATGTTTTTATATTTCCTTATTCTGTATTGTAATCGCCGTCATATTCATGGAAGTATTTAAGGCAATCACAAATTTACCTAACGTGGATGATCAACCTTGATATGTCGAAAAAAGCAAACAAGTAATTGCAAAGCAAAGAAATGAAAACTGCAATAATCCTGACTGGTGTGTCCTACTGATTTTCCCCGGAAATATGAGTATATACCGAATCTTGACACCCAAAGTTAGGATGGGAAACGTAAGTATATACTAGATATCCCTCTTTTAAAAACCAGTTCTCACTTTCCCTCCTTCCATGACGACTCTATGTTAAAAACTCGTTATTTCGCTAAAACTACCAAAGCGGTTGTATGTATAAATATTACTAAACTTTCAAGCGGAGAGGAACACTTTTTAGCTCACCTGACCCGAAGTGAGCTATTGTCATCACTTGGCGTCCGTCGTCCGTCCGTCGTCCGTCCGTAAACTTTTTAAAACGTTAACTCCTCTGACACCATAAGTCCAATTGAAACCAAACTTGGTATGGTTGTTCATTAGCATTCGGTGCTTAGAACTGATGTGGGGAATTTTGATTCGTCGTAAACTATGGCCGCCGTGGCTAAAAATAGAACATAGGGGTAAAATGCAGTTTTTTGCAAATAACTCAAAAACGGCTACAGATATCAAAATTCTGGCAAAAAATAAAAGTAATCAGCACCTCAAGATCTACCTACCCTGAAATTTTGAAGAAAATCCAACAACCCATGTAGGAGTTATTGCCCTTTTTGTGGATTTTTTGCAAATTTTGCACCTGTTTAGCTCAATATCTTGAAAACTATACAAGATATTTGAGAAATTTAAATTGCATATTGTTAAGCACATCAAGATCTACAAAATATGTAATAGGGTCAACGTTGTAGAACCTTTCCTTTTAGGAGTTATTGCCCTTAGAACGTCAAAATTGAGCATTTTAACAGCATTTCCTCTTTACATTGAAAACGTTAACTCCTCTGACACTTCAAATCCAATTGGAACCAAACTTAGTATAGTTGTTTATTAGCATAAGGTGTATAGAACTGATGTGGGGATTTTCGATTGGTCGTAAAACATGGCCGCTGTGGCTAAAAATAGAACATAGGGGTAAATGGCAGTTTTTTGCAAATAACTCAAAAACGGTGACAGATTTTTAGATTTTGATTGGCGACAAAAGTGATCAGCACCTGAAGATCTACCAGCTCTGAAATTTTGAAGAAAATCCAACGACCCATGTAGGAGTTATTGCCCGTTTTATGGATTTTTAGCAAATTTTGCACCTGTTTAGCTCAATATCTTGAAAACTATACAAGATACTTGAGAAATTTAAATTGCAAATTGTTAAGCACATCTAGATCTACAAAATATGTAATAGGCTCAACGTTGTATGACCTTTCCTTTGAGGAGTTATTGCCCTTAGAACGTCAAAATTGAGCTTTTAAAAAGCATTTCCTCATTACATTGAAAATGTTAACTCCTCTGACACTTAAAGTCAAATTGGAACCAAACTTGGTATTGTTGTTTATTAGCATTAGGTGTATAGAACTGATATGGGGATTTTTGAATGGTTGTAAAACATGGCCGCTGTGGCTAAAAATAGAACATTGTGTTAAACTGCATTTTTTTGCTAATAACTCAAAAAGGTTGACAGATTTTTGAATTTTAATTGAAATAAAAGTGATCAGCACCTTAAGATCCACCATATTGTCAGATAACCCCCTTATTAAACTTATAACCCTTTCAATGTCAAATAGATTTTGCCTAATAGCCTTTACTTCAGGCACATATGTCAGGTGAGCGATTCATGCTCCTGGGAGCCTCTTGTTTAAAATTATAATAAATATAATTGTGGTAGTGAATTTATGTGGACTGCCGCTGAACACAGCTTATATAAAGCTTGGGGAGTCATGCTTCATTTCGATGCCGTCGAGACCAAGTTGTCAGCACTAGATTTCTTATGGGATATTGTAGGTTGACTGATGGCCTTAAGTGACAAGAGAGGAGGTCCCGAAGTGCATTCGTCTTGACTTCGGGTATGTTTTGAGACTTGTTCCCCTTGACTGTGTTATTGTACTCCGAAACGGATGTAATACTTCAGTTGTGCATTGATCATGGTGTCTTGAGTGGCACCCCAGACAATTTTATTTTATCATTTTTAAGGAAATGATATTGCCATATTCCAATATATTAGACACTAAACATACAACTATCAATCAAACATAACATTGTGACGATGTTGTTGCTTTCGTCGTTGGCGTTGTGTGTAGACATTTGTTTCCCGTGCGATTAATTAAGTTGTAATTGACCAATTCAAATTTTTTTTATATGATGATTAAAACAACTGAGTAGGCTTTCTACAGCACTCAGGGTTGGTGACCCTTGTCGTTTTATGTGCACAATTGAGCTAAAATTTATATTGATAAAACAGTTGTTTCTATTGTTGACTCTTAATCTTACTTTGACTTTTTAAGTTATATTTTTCATTTAATGCTCTCAATATTTTTATTTTTTTATGTATCTTTGACCAGTTACAGTTACAATGCTACAGGGTTTTAATGGATACTTCTGGTTTTAATAATTCACTCTTTATATTCTAGTTATGTCTCCCAAACAAAGATTTGGGAGACATATTGCTTTTGTACGGTTTCTTATTATTATTCTTCTTCTTTCTTTCTTTCTTTCTTTCTTTTTTCTTTCCGTGCTAGTTTGTCTACGCTTTTTCTCAGAGATGTATTGCCTAATCAATATGAATCTTTGGGAACATATAGGGGTGACCTGAAGTTTTGCAAACGACTTTTAAAATTTTCAAAATGGCCGCCGTTTCCTTGGAAACAGGAAAAGGTCATTATATAGGACATTGCAATATCTAGGTAACTTAGGTGTGCAGGGTTATGAAATTTTGCAGGCAGATAGAGCAAAAGGTGCTGTTTAACAATACGAAAAAAGCGATATTTACGGTTTTCGAGATATTAATGAAAATGTTATTTAAAGGGAGATAATCGGGTCAAAATTTTAATTAAAACTTCAAAGTTGTCTGATTATGATGAAAATTGGTATACTGATAGATTATGATGTTGCGAGTAATATTCTATAACTAAAATTATTATTTGACGATGGCGGCCATTTTGAATCCAAGATGGCCGCAAAAATGTCAAAGTGGTCTGATTATGATGAAAATCGGTCTACTGATAAATTATGATGTTGCGAGTAACATTCTATAACTAAAATTAAAATTTGACGATGGCGGCCATTTTGAATCCAAGATGGCCGCCAAAATTTCAAAGTTGTCTGATTATGATGAAAATTGGTATACTGATAGATTATGATGTGGCGAGTAACATTCTATAACTAAAATTAAAATTTGACGATGGCGGCCATTTTGAATCCAAGATGGTCGCCAAAATTTCAAAGTGGTCTGATTATGATGATATTTGGTATACTGATAGATTATGATGTGGCGAATAACATTCTATAATTTGAATTAAAATTTGACGATGGCGGCCATTTTGAATCAAAGAAGGTCGCCAAAATGTCAAAGTGGTCTGATTATGATGAAAATCGGTCTACTGATAAATTATGATGTTGCGAGTAACATTCTATAACTAAAATTAAAATTTGACGATGGCGGCCATTTTGAATCCAAGATGGCCGCCAAAATTTCAAAGTTGTCTGATTATGATGAAAATTGGTATACTGATAGATTATGATGTGGCGAGTAACATTCTATAACTAAAATTAAAATTTGACGATGGCGGCCATTTTGAATCCAAGATGGCCGCCAAAATTTCAAAGTGGTCTGATTATGATGATATTTGGTATACTGATAGATTATGATGTGGCGAATAACATTCTATAATTTGAATTAAAATTTGACGATGGCGGCCATTTTGAATCCAAGAAGGTCGCCAAAATTTCAAAGTGGTCTGATTATGATGAAAATTGGTATACTGATAGATTATGATGTTGCGAGTAATATTCTATAACTGAAATTTAAATATGACGATGGCAGCTATTTTGAATCCAAGATGGCCGCCAAAATTTCAAAGTGCTCAGATTTATATGAAAATTGATATTTAGGGGTGTTTTGACATGCTGAAGAGAATTATGGCAATGGGAGTTTGTTTAGGAGACATTCTGTGTTGGCATCCCAACACAATCATACCTAGTTTTATATTGACCCCGTGTGGGTTCTGGGTGGCGAATAGGCCCGCTAGAGGCCACTAAAGAGTGCTCTGAAACCTGACATCAGGTAAGGCAGCTTAACCCACAAAGCGACTAGGATGTGTGCCCCAGATCGTTGAATGGGGTAGCCCTGTCATAATAAATACCGCGGTAGTCAGGCTATAATGCGGAAAACCTGACTGTAAACCATAATGATTCACTGTGTTGAAAATAATGGCACGTTCCTCTCACGTTAAAAAACCCTACTGCAGAATGGCCCGTAGTATCCCAATGCAGGAGGCTATATTTTCCGCTCTTTCCAATTACTTAATTCTTTTTTTCCAGTGGCAGTCAAAACCTCTCCTCCCGATTGTCCTCTGGTCTAAATTTTCTCCACTACATTAAAATGACATGTTCATCTCCCGGATATAGCCGAAATCGCGCTGCTTGAGAGTAAAGCAATAATTTACTGACTAACTCACTAGTTTGGCATTGATATTATTTGCAATATGTTTTTTATGCTTCTTTTATGGATTCTGTTGTAATTTTTGTTTTAAAATTAGTACAGAATTTGCGAATAAACAATAAACTAGGATTCCAGAGAATATCGAGTCCATGCCTTTTGATGTTGTAGTACATGTATGATATGATTATAGATTACTGATTGATGTTAATTCTAAAACCGTAACTTTATTTACCACCATTGTAGTTCGTCTTTAGATGTATTCAATTACTGATTATTCGGATTTACTTTATTTTTATGCATTTTCAACACTTTTTTTTAAATTGTGGATTTCCTATGTTTAGGTTGCCGGTGACGAATAAAATTCTGAAATGGTCGTACAGCTCATATAAAATAATTTGCAGTTGGTGTTTATATATGTGTTTTAGTCTTGTGTTCATTTACTCCATATCCTTTTATAAAATATAAATAACAGAAGATTGCCTTTAATACCATGCATGTGGAGTAAGTAAAAAATCCCCCCGTGTTTCATGTGCATGTTAATTATATTTTTTAGATACGGTATAGGCTACAGACCCCATTTATTTTGTCTATGTTCTTTAACTTCAAACAAACAAACATAATGACTGATTTAAAAAAAATGCACCATACAGATTTTCAAGAAAATGCATACACCTCATGAATACTTTTATACGATAGATATTGTTGATTCCCAGAAAAAATGATTGCCTCATCGTATCGTAGCCACCTGACAAACAAACAAAATGGTTGACACTCTGTAAAAGTGAAAGTAGAATACCAAAAAATGACCTCTTAACTTTGATCAATTTACAACTTATGAAAAACACCCAATTTGACTTAATCACATCAGTATTTGAACATTTTTCATTGGGAATCAACTTAAAAAATCTCACAGTTTGCAACATAAACAACTTGTAAAAAAAATCAAAAATATCTCTATTTTTTTATTAGGAACCATATTCGTAGACCACGAACAAAGGGAATTAATTGGGATCTGTAGCCTATACTTGCATATGTGATTGATTATAGATATTAGTTTAATTTAATGCAGAACCACGAGCAGTGCCAAATGGCCTCGTTGAAGGCTGCTGGCGGTTGTCCATTGTGGTTTTCCTAAATTGCCGTTTAATTGTGGGCTGTGTCGCGTACACTTATTCCACATCTCATTATTTTCTATTATGTAAATTCTAAAACCTTAGATTTTATTCCCTCCATCGAAGTTTGTCCTTAGATATATATAATTACTGACTTTCCGAATTTTTATTTGGTTTTATGCATTTTATGCTGCTGATGAGGATAAAATTCGGAAATGGCCATTCAGCTCATAAGAATTATTTGCAGTAGGTGTTTATATATGATCATATATGTGTTATGATTTTATTCTCATTGACTCCATATCCTTTCACAAAATACTATATATACTTGTCCTTTTCTTCAGAAAGCAATTCATATTTTAAGTCGGATGTCAAATTTTCATATAATAAATTGCAATTGTTATAAAGTACCAATTAAAGTGATTTCAATATAGGTCAAATATCACATAGAAGATGTAGTAAGAGTCGATTTGTTTAGAAATGACTGAAACAGTCAATAGTTTCTAAAAATCTACTCCATGCAGACAAAGTATAATTACTTAACAAAAACATCCAATCCCTTCTTCGTTTAAGGATTGATAAATTGAGGTAAGAACAATATTATCGAACTTTGAGGATCAATCGTACACAAATATGGGATTTCTATCTCTCAGATGAGTGCAGATGTTGGTTTGTCATAGAGTTTTGTTTTGTCTTCCTTTACCGGATTTGACACACTGAATAGGAAATTACCAGCAGCGGGTGTGCTCTAGCAGGCAAAAACTGCTTACTCTTCCGGAACACCTGAGTTCATTCTTGTAACGACTTGAGTTCGCATTGTTGATTTCTGTTCGGTTAATTTTGTGTTTTGTTTTTCTTTGTGCTGTTCTTGTTCGTGTTTACCGGTTTTGCCGTTGCTCTGTCGGACTTCTGACACTCGAATGCCTCATTTGTGCCTCTTTGCTTCTCTCAATGTCCAAGAGAAAAAAACAAATCATTGAAGACACACCGGATAAATTACAGCGAAAGGCAAGCATAGAACAGAATAATGCAATTTAAGAATTCTTCATGAAAAACAAAAAAATCATTCACATATATCAAACAAAGACTTCACTGGAATAATTTTCTTTGAATGCAGAAATACTGAAATAAACGAGAATTTCGGATGCCACTGCTGGTTCAGTGCACTCCAACTAACACAAAATAAATGATCAATTATATAAATATCACTTGCTTTCGAATGTGTTAGGTTGTACACCAAATATCAGGTGATTGTAAACTTTTGAAATACATGTATGGAGGATAAATAATTCTCTTTTTAATTCGAAGACAAGCCGAGTAATCCTCGTAACAAAGATCCCATGCTTCTCCGTTTTTGTGGTTTGCAAATTGTATGATGACCTCTGTAAGAGCCTACAACACTGTGAGAAAGCTCATAAGCAGTTAATCTCATTTCAATATTAGACTCAATATTGTCCCCCTCCCACAAAAAATAAAGTCCAATAATCTCTCTTGATTCTTTTCGAGCGCAACGAAAGTTTTAGAGCACAGCACCATTTGATGTTTTTTTGTTCATGTAAAATCTAATAAAAATCATTTCAACGGTACATAAGGTACATTTGAATTCTTAAAAACGTAAGTTCAATTATATCCCCTGAATGACATTCGAGCAAACAGAAATTTCTTGTTGCTCTTCTTTATATGATATACTTTATTTACGTGATATTTATTCAAAATCAACCAAGCCGTTCAGAAGAAGTTGAATGCATTTACGAAATATTTGGAGAGACGGACGCACGGAAATACACTCAGACAGTCAGTTTGACATGCAGGGTTATTCCAAAATAGTCCAAAACTTTGTGTGTGGGAATATAATAAGCGTAAACATTTCTAAAACTACATGTTAGTTTTATAATGAGAATATTTCATGTAAGAGTGACAAAGATTTCTCGGGATGCTTCCTAAAACGAAAGCAACGTTTATCAGTACCATGATAATAACAAAAAGTAAACAATGCAAATAGGCTTCACCCAGTCATGCCAATAATATTTGTATTTGATTTAAAACGTTTTTTTCTGTCCCTTCCTTAGAACCAATATACACTTAGAAATAAGAAGAAACAGGATACTGCTGTCATAAGGCCAATTGGAATAAGGCTTAAGATGATCGCTCGATAGAACCAGTCTGAAAGACAAATAACACTTATTTCTTATATACATGTAATGTGAAAAATCAACTATATTGAGATTTAAGTAAAATATTGTAAACGAAGCTAGTACTGTAAACAACATTTTCCCCGACCTTCTTATTTTCGTTACATTCGTATTCTTTAAAAAGTTTTAAATTCACGAAAAAAAGTACAGGGAAAATGCAATTATCATATGTAAATTAAAGTATCACTATGACACTATGATAATTGATAACCGTGAAAATCAAAACCCGCAAAAAAGTTATATGGATTGAATACGTAAAACTTATTTATAAAAAAAATAGCAACTGCGAAGATATAACGTTTACAGTTATAGTTTCGGTTATTATGGGACGGGATATGTCGGCATTACATTGCTTGTTAATGCCATCGAGAAGTTGAAATATATTTTACAAAGTAACACATTCTTTAACTCGTCAATATAGTTTTTTTCTCGCTAAAGCTTTCGTAAATTTTAAACTAACCATGTTTTGTCCCATTCATATCATTTGTTTTACGGTACCGCGTTGTTTCATTCATATTTTTACTTCAAGAACTTTTACGTACATGAGTGTATGAATAATATAAGTATTTGACATTGTTTAAGATAGCACCTTGGTACAATGCATTAGATTCACCAAAATTTCCGGACTGAATTTTTCACATGCAAGTTCAAGAAAAGCATTATATATTTAAAATTAGGTTGAAATAATTATAAAAACTTATATATACATATGTTTTTGCTCTTACCTGGAGGAACATACGGGACTTCTTGTTTAACTTCAATCAGTCTCACTATCAAGTAGCTAAATGATGATCCGTAGGCATCCTGACAGCAAACAAATACACGGAAGGCGTCTATGTCACTGTATTCAAATATTGGGTTATTTGTTGTATAAAGCCACAGATCTGTGGACGTACCGGAAGCTGAAATAAAAACAAGTAAACAATGTCAAACAAGCAACCTTTCCTTTTCTATTTCACAAGTAAGGTTTCATTTAAATAGTTAACTTGGACTGGTTGTTCAAAAGTATAAAATACTACAAATACTTTTCACCTTTGTGTTAACAAGATAAAAACAAAATTGTTTGAAATTATTTCTAAAAGAAAAATCATAAACTTACGATCTGAAGAATTGAACTGCCTTAATTCAAAATTAAATGAATCCGGAATCGAATAGGGCATAGTACAACAAACTGGATCTGCTGTGGCATCAAACACATCAATCTTAAACAGTGGAATCGCCGATCTTAACTCCTCACTGATTTCAACTATGTGTGGTAAATTCGTGACTATTGGTGGCTAAAATATGTACAATCAAAAGCTATTGACTTTTTATCAGGGTTTATATTTTTCACTTTCAGTTTGGGTTTTAAGAAAACTTTTGCTTATATTGTTTTGAACTTTACATCCTCATTGATTTATCAAGTGTTAAGCATAGTTCATATTTTAATGGTGTTTAACTTTTTATTGTTTTCCATGGACGTATCATAAAACAAAACAAACATAGGTGAATATTTTCATCACCAAAGAATGGTTACATACATGACTGTGATGGGCATAAAAAGTAAACCATTTTGAATTCATTTTCTGCAAGTTTCCTCATTCGTTTCTGTATTGTTTATATTTCATATTAATATTAATAAGTCTCGAGGCTAAAAGTAAACATACCGACACCCATGTCTTTCATGAAATCATCCATTCAAATCTAATGACAACATAAATAGACAACAACAGAGATTGACTCGGAGTAACAATGCATACATCATTGCCATAAGCATTTATACTTTGTCGAGTGGCGGATACAGAGGGGGCTTACGCCCCCTTTAATAATGGAATTTTATTTTTTTCTGTATAAAATTGACTAAGCAACTTCAAATTCTCATCAAAATTTGACATTTTTAGCAATTACGCCCCTTCCTTTTCACAAACCTCTGGATCCGTCCCTGAATTCATTTCATTCTATTAATGTACTCTTGTTAATCAAAGATACAACAAACAATTAATATTGCTACGCTTAGCGCTAATTATAAGTATACCCACCGCATTATACGTCCCAATTGTAACTGTTATAGAACCAGTATTACCACAAATATCTGTAGCAGTCACGGTGATGGAGTAGTCCGGGGTATCTTGCAGGAGTAGTTTTCTGGTCAGGTCAATGGTCACTGAAACATGGGGAATAAAGGTAGTAACAAAACTGCCGAACTTGAATGATCAATCTCATAGCCCAGAGAAAATGACAAAAACGAATCAGTCATACCGGAGAATTGGTGGATCGCAATGGTCATGACTTGGTACAGGCATTTCAAACGAAATGGTGGGTTAAACCAGGTTTTATGGCGCCAAACTTCCCTCTTCCATTGCGATTTTAGGATCCGGTAATGACCATAGAACACAACATAGTTGTAAGAAGTGAAAATATATCAAGGAAAAGTGTGTCAACCTTATATTGGTGTTGATTTCTGTGTGTGTTAAAGGCTTTACTAAATGTCAACAATTGTGAACAAAAAATATAAATGGAATCTTCTATATAGACGGTAACACCTCATGCTTATGAATTTTAGTTTTTAGTTGGAAATCGTCCATTTATACTTTATATTTGATTAAAACCTTTAAATATCGAATACATTTTTACACACTGGTCCCTACTTTCTATTATATTAAATGATTGTATCAATATTTCCAAAAAACTAGCATACAGATCTATGATTTTCTTTTAGTTATATTTAAATAAAGTGGACAAGTATCGATCATTTTATCACATGATTTTGAATCCTCGAGAGAAAAAAAATCAGGTGTGACCATCTTTACTCGCTTTAAACAGTAACGTGACTTGAAGAATATTAAACAAAACGCATCAAAGTAAGGAAATTCTTTGAAAGCTTTCTCTAATCATTACATAAAGGTAATAACAAAACTACCGAACTTGAATGATCAATCTCATAGTCCAGAGAAAAGGACAAAAACGAATCAGTCATACCGGAGAATTGGTGGATCGCAATGGTCCTGACTTGGTTCAGGCATTTGAAACGAAATAGTGGGTTAAACCAGGGGTTTTATGGCGCCAAACCTCCCTCTTCCATTGCGATCTTAGGATCCGGTAATGACCATAGAACACAACATAGTTGTGAGACACAATAGGGATATTGGGGTAATCATCTCAGTACAGCAGATTCTTAACATATTGGCCGATCACCTAAATGAAAGTAATCTACCAAAATTACACGAAAGTTGTTAACCATTTACCAAAATTGACATTCTAAATTTTTACTGAGAAACACAATCCTTTCATTGACCTACTTGTTTCAGTATTAAGCTCAAAGTACGTCCCTCCTCCCGGTCCCCCGGTCTCTCACATTGTGTACGTTAAAATGTCGTAGGCATCAGGGTCACTAGGATTTAGGAAGATAGCATTGTATCCTATCTCTGTGTTCCATTCTAGGTTGGTCTCCGTCTCGGGTGATGTAATGGTTGGTGCAGTGTCTAAAAACCCCGAAACACATTTTAGACCGAAGACACGGCCGTTTAAAGCAGTTCTTTGTGTCAGTTTTGGCCTCGAAACCCCAAACTTTGAATGGTTGCCCAACTAATAACCCTGTTGTAGAGAGTGGGTATGATATGAAGCTCTTGAACGCCATTTCTTGAACTTATATTTTGAATATTAATAATTAACAAGGGGTTGCACCAAGTCGTTCTAAGTATACCCCCACTTGACCATTAAGAAAACAGAAAATATATGACCTTTTGACCTGGAAAGACAGTGTAACTAATCATGCTTATTATAAGCAGTAGATCAAATTTAAAGTCAATCTCTCTAGTAGAAGCCTGCTAATCTGTTTCGAAAATTTTCCCAGCTTTGACCTGTAAAAAATTCTAAGTCGGCTTGAAAAACAGGAAGAATATAACCGACTGACCTGGAAAACAGAGGCACAGTACAACTCTTCATACCAAAGCTGTGTAATAAATTTAAAATCAATTCCTTCAGTAGAAGCTGAGAAATCTGTTACCAAAAAACATCCTATTGTTGACCCTTAAAAAAGTCTACGTCGGCTCGGTAAACAGGAAGTAGATGCCCAGCTGACGTGCAAAGAACAGGGATGGTTTATCTCATCATGCTAAAGCTGTGTACCAAATTTGAAATCAATCCTTTCAGTAGAAGCTGAACATTTTTACCGGACGGACGGACAGAAAGACGGACAATTGCAATATAGCCCCATCTCTGGGGGTATAATAATCTTATGATAAAATCTATAAAAAATGCATTTATCAAATTATTCACAATGTTTTAAAATGCCTTGATTTACTTGTATCGATGAAAGATTTGCAAAAATATAATGTGACTCCTTTATTTGATGCGTCCTAAAACAATAGATTTATATGTACCTCAGAGATTCATTTCGTTATCACAAGAGTTTGACAAACCATGCTATTGCTTGCATCCTGTTTGTTTTCAGAGCATTTTCACGTTGTCTTTTTCTGTGTATATTCTTTTTTTTTCATAAAATCTTTGCTATTACGGACATTAGATTGCCCTATTGGTTAATTTCTTTTTTGTCTTGACATCCTACATGTACATTTGATTAAGTATGATAACAGTTTCATTAAGTTTCATTAACATTTTTCTGATAAGTAAAAGCTTACTGTCAATTGTTGCTACCCATATTGAAAATGCCTTCCCAGAAAGTGTAGTTGCTGATGATATATCAAAGTTATAGTTGATTCCTACATCGCCAGTTATTGTCAACTGTTTGGTGTTTTGTGGACAATCAGACCTGTCTGACGTACTGCATGACTTATAAGCTATGATGTTAGGCCCAGAAGAATGCCTGAATGAAACAGCAATATCATGATTGAATAAGGAATGGCCTAAATAAAACCAAAGACTCTGACTAAACCGTGAAGATGCTGACTGGGTCCAAGATAAGATTGAAAAAAAATTACAAATAACAAACAAGTCGTTCTATAAGGTGTTAACACTGGGAGAATGATTACAGAAGAATTTTCTAGTACACAGGAGAGCGCATGTAATCAAAACTTTTAAAACATATTCCTGCCGATGAACCCTAAGTGAGGTACAACCATGATAACATTCTGTTTTAAGCTATATAAATTAGTCAAGTTGCTTGAGTTAATATTTTTATGTAAAAAGTCGAAAGCGAATTTGGAACTAAGTTCGATAATTGTTCTCATCTTCAGTGAAACTAGGGTCTAAAAATGTTTGTTTGAAGTCCAGATTTAAAGGTGTGAGTTTTTATTTTCACTGCATTTCATGATTGAACAAAGTATATAAGCATTATCGCAGGAAAGAAAATGTGCTATTTCGTTTTGGTTTGCATAGCGATTTCTTACTTATACGTGTAACTATATTTGGAACACATTAACGTAATAAACGTCGGAGCTTTAATCGTCGTTGATACGATGACCTCGCTGTCACTTTTGTGAATAAACGTATTCAAAACAAATGCAAATAGTAATTGTCCATGTTAAGGACAAGATTAAAAAAAACATGAATAAGTAACGAATTTAAAGCCAATTGCTCACAAACACCATTATCAGTACCCCTAATTACCAGGCAATTTTGTCGTTTTCCATGATTGCAATATTTTCGTCTGCACTGTGTGTGTATGTCTGTTTTGTGTTGACAGCTGATTCTAGAAGAAACAAGTACACGTATTAAACATAATTAAAATGTTATATTTGTGCAAAAATATCAAAACAGAATCCAGACACAATGAGTTTTAATAATTTTCAAAATGTTTTTATTATTTTTGTATAATCATCATAGCTTTTAGTTTAAAGAAAAAGAGGTGCAAACAAACAAAAATATTTTTTCTATGTACATAACACGACATAGCAAAACAAATATGGCTTTTGTACATAAACATGGTTTCCGAAAAGTATGGTCCCATGAAGCTTGAAACTTTAAATTAATTGTAAAATCGCACTCGAAAAAGTAAATCATAATGTAAAGATTGATACTGTATCGTCAAAGAGTCAATTTCGAGTATGTCCACCTTTAGCACGAATGACTGCTGGAATCCTTGTTTTTTACTACCAGTTTGGCGTCTTATTTCCTAAAGAGTTATTTTCCCGCTTTTCAAGGCAAAAATGTGTTTTTAACCGAAAGTTAACATCCTTCCAGTCACATATTGGAGAATTAAAACTGACCAAACTCACGAAAATTAGAAATTATTTAAAATTATCGAAAAACACAAAAAGACTAGGGGTGCTTAACTTTTTTCCAGGTGTATATTACGTTAAGAATAACCTTGTGCACTCTGAAATACTAACCAGGAATATAGATCGTTGTGAAACCCACAAAGGAATAGCTTGTACCATTTAGTCTGGCCACGCCTATTTTCAGGATTCCACTGGCTTTAACCCAAAACTGCCACTCTGATATCACACCACAACATGTGATTTCCATAACAGCATCCATCATAATGTTTAATGCACCTTAGAGGAGAGAAAAGTGGTTATGTATAAAAACAAACATTCTTGATTCTGTTCTGGGACAGTCTTAACCCAGGGAATGCAAAAATAAATAAGATTAAAATGTGAAAAAGTGAACGCGATACAACAACATGAACAAAATTGTAAAAGAAAGTGTTCAACATCATGATTAACTATTACAACCATAAAAGTGTACCCTAGCGGTAATCAATCAAAAGATAACTTCGCTTTGCTGTATGTATTACATTGTATTTAAGTCGTAACTTTCATGACTTTTCAGTATCAGAATTTGATTAAAATTACTGGAAGGTCGAAAACTACATTATTATCTAATGTGGTATTATGTTTATAACCTAGATGAATCATTTATACTTATCATGTCGTAAACCCGTGTTGTGTTTTGTGCTATCATCACAGTTGGTGTCCTGGGCTAGAACAGTTCTAGAACTGCCAGGAGAGCCTGACAGTAGAGATGTTAGAACAGATCTCAACTGTACATGTACATGTATTATGTTAAAAATCTCGGATAAAGCAAAATGAGTAAATAAGATAAACACCGTACAGTTTGTAGGTGTTTATTTGATAACAACCATATTTTGATCAGAAGCAATGATAATCAATCTATCCCTGCATTTTGCCACTGTAAGAATGGACATAGAGTTAAGTTTATATATACCTGTTGCTGCATCTGCATGTTCAGTAATCTGTTCAATATAATCGTACGCAAAATAGTTTTCACCACACTCTGTTTCAAGAAAAAAGATAAAAACAGTTAGCGGGATGATGTAAAAGAGAAAAATTTAAGGAATCTACAGAGATTCAGTGAAACACGTAAAAATTCGTTTCTAACAACTTCTATTTATAGCAATCTTTATCTAAATGTTTTTAAGGATGTGTGACAGTGGGTTTAACAGTGTAAAGGATTTTATTTGATAAAGCCTTCATCGTATGAAATTATTTGGATATTCTATAAGTTATGTAAAAATGACAATCGGTACAAAGCTCTTAACTGATCGAGGGTGTGAATGGGGTGTCGCTTTGTTCTGACTTCTTTAATTGTTTTGCACTTTATTCTCTTTTCAATTTATGTTTTGGTCATTTTCTTATTATTCTTTATACTTTTAGGGTCATTGTTTTCTAATCACTTTTAGCCATTATTCTTTATCTGTTCATTATTGTGTCTACAATTCTATTAACTCCCTCTAAACTACAACGTCAACTAGAATCCTACATATACGCTACTTCACCTTTTATTCAAAGTGCATAAGGCAATCATTTTGTACTGTTTTATATGCACTTGGTTAACAAGCAAGGTGCTAAGTGTCGCTTAGCGTACGATTTCTTTCTATGTTTACATAGTCTAGTGAACTAAAGCACTGAAGCCTATTACATGCATGTTCCTAAATAAAATGATACGCGTATATTTAAATTGATTAATATTTTCTGAAAATAAGATATTCAACTTTCAAAAAGCAATAATTTTTTTCGACAAAGTTGTACTTACTTGCGTTACATGCAAAGACTGGGTTAGCAGTGAATTCTGAAGATATAGCGGTCAGAGAAGATGATGTGATGGAGTCGATATCTCGATAAGTAGTAGCAAGCTGGCTCAATTTACGATCAGAATAGTCATCATTAAAGCTAAACCCATCCTGAGCATCTAAAATTAAAAGATGGATAGTGCTCGGCATGCCGGTGGAAGTGTATGTGTTGTTTGTCTCTCCAGTTGTGATCATGAAACAGTAGTCAGGAACATCGTCTCTCGCCCCTTTCCCCGTTGTAAACATTGTTTGCCAAATATATTTAATATTTTCCTTTGTTTCGAGGGCACCTTGTTTACCTCCTGAGCCGCTGTTAATCCCTGTTTCAACTGCAGTTTTCGTTGTATAGGTTTGAAAATCAAACATTTCACTTACAGAAGAACCAAATATAGCCATTGAAACTCGGGTATACATAAAACCAATAGGGAACGGTTGGATAATGTTGATGGCAAAGGTCTGCATGGTGTCAAAATTTGTGCCCGATGTTTGATCATCACGAGCAAAGAAGAAACCAATATCATATCGAATAGGTGCACAACCTGCAATTCAAAATCCGAACAAGATTTAGTGAAAACAAAATAGAAAACGTAAATATGGACATTTTGGAAGTTTAAAAATATTCATGAATTAATTTTGTATCATTTGTATAATCATTTCTATCATGCGAAGAAAGAACATATTTCAATTTCAATTAACAATCAACCAAAAATAATTACAGTTGAAAATAAGATTGATTAATGAAGTTATACAATGTGAAGAAGGCATACCTGAACAAGTTGAAATGAGGAAAATAAGTTTTAAAACGTTTTCCATGCTAAACATGCTAATGTTTTAAAAATAATGATTTAAATATCATATAATTATGTTATCAAAAAAGCATCTTTAATTAACAAAAAACTTAGGTAGATATTTAAATCTTATACAAATCGAATATGCCTTTAAATTTGCACAGATATCATTTATTATGACTTAAATGCACCAATCTTTTAATGTTGTTTAAATCTTTAAGGGTTAACATCGTGCTACACGGTCATCTTGAACGACAGATCTTCGCCATTACCATAAACTAAAAAACATCTCCAATTGTAACTTGCTGGACCTGGGACCAACGTGATTAAAAATAATCGATCTTTCGTGACAGAAAGATGTTTTTATATTTCCTTATTATGTATTGCAATCGACCTTATATTCATGTAAGTATTTAAGGCAATCACAAATTTACCTAACGTGGATGATCAACCTTGATATGTCGATAAAAGCAAACAAGTAATTGCAAAGCAAAGAAATGAAAACTACAATAATCCTGACTGGTGTTTCATACTGATTTTCCCCGGAAATATGAGTATATAACGAATCTTGACACCCAAAGTTAGGATGGGAAACGTAAGTATATACTAGATCTCCCTCTTTTAAAAACCAGTTCTCACTTTCCTTCCTTCCATGACGACTTTATGTTAAAAACTAGTTATTTCGATAAAACTACCAAAGCGGTTGTATATATAAATATTACTAAACTTTCACGCGGAGAGGAACACTTTTTAAAAATTATAATAAATATTATTGTGGTAGTGCATTTATGTGGACTGCCGCTGAACACAGCTTATATAAAGCTTGGGGAGTCATGCTTCATTTCGATGCCGTCGAGACCAAGTTGTCAGCACTAGATTTCTTATGGGATATTGTAGGTTGACTGATGGCTTTAAGTGACAAGAGAGGAGGTCCCGAAGTGCATTCGTCTTGACTTCGGGTATGTTTTGAGACTTGTTCTCCTTGACTGTGTTATTGTACTCCGAAACGGATGTAATACTTCAGTTGTGCATTGATCATGGTGTCTTGAGTGGCACCCCAGACAATTTTATTTTATCATTTTTAAGGAAATGATATTGCCATATTCCAATATATTAGACACTAAACATACAACTATCAATCAAACATAACATTGTGGTGTCTTGAGTGGCACCCCAGACAATTTTATTTTATCATTTTTAAGGAAATGATATTGCCATATTCCAATATATTAGACACTAAACATACAACTATCAATCAAACATAACATTGTGACGATGTTGTTGCTTTCGTCGTTGGCGTTGTGTGTAGACATTTGTTTCCCGTGCGATTAATTAAGTTGTAATTGACCAATTCAAATTTTTTTTATATGATGATTAAAACAACTGAGTAGGCTTTCTACAGCACTCAGGGTTGGTGACCCTTGTCGTTTTATGTGCACAATTGAGCTAAAATTTATATTGATAAAACAGTTGTTTCTATTGTTGACTCTTAATCTTACTTTGACTTTTTAAGTTATATTTTTCATTTAATGCTCTCAATATTTTTAATTTTTTATGTATCTTTGACCAGTTACAGTTACAATGCTACAGGGTTTTAATGGATACTTCTGGTTTTAATAATTCACTCTTTATATTCTAGTTATGTCTCCCAAACAAAGATTTGGGAGACATATTGCTTTTGTACGGTTTCTTATTATTATTCTTCTTCTTTCTTTCTTTCTTTCTTTCTTTTTTCTTTCCGTGCTAGTTTGTCTACGCTTTTTCTCAGAGATGTATTGCCTAATCAATATGAATCTTTAGGAACATATAGGGGTGACCTGAAGTTTTGCAAACGACTTTTAAAATTTTCAAAATGGCCGCCGTTTCCTTGGAAACAGGAAAAAGTCAGTATATAGGACATTGCAATATCTAGGTAACTTAGGTGTGCAGGGTTCTGAAATTTTGCAGGCAGATAGAACAAAAGGTTCTGTTTAACAATACGAAAAAAAATTTTGAAGCGATATTTACGGTTTTCGAGATATTAATGAAAATGTTATTTAAAGGGAGATAATCGGGTCAAAATTTTAATTTAAACTTCAAAGTCGTCTGATTATGATGAAAATTGGTATACTGATAGATTATGATGTTGCGAGTTATATTCTATAACTAAAATTATTATTTGACGATGGCGGCCATTTTGAATCCAAGATGGCCGCAAAAATGTCAAAGTGGTCTGATTATGATGAAAATCGGTCTACTGATAGATTATGATGTTGCGAGTAACATTCTATAACTAAAATTAAAATTTGACGATGGCGGCCATTTTGAATCCAAGATGGCCGCCAAAATTTCAAAGTTGTCTGATTGTGATGAAAATTGGTATACTGATAGATTATGATGTGGCGAGTAACATTCTATAACTAATATTAAAATTTGACGATGGCGGCCATTTTGAATCCAAGATGGCCGCCAAAATTTCAAAGTTGTCTGATTATGATGAAAATTGGTATACTGATAGATTATGATGTGGCGAGTAACATTCTATAACTAAAATTAAAATTTGACGATGGCGGCCATTTTGAATCCAAGATGGCCGCCAAAATTTCAAAGTGGTCTGATTATGATGATATTTAGTATACTGATAGATTATGATGTGGCGAATAACATTCTATAATTTGAATTAAAATTTGACGATGGCGGCCATTTTGAATCCAAGAAGGCCGCCAAAATTTCAAAGTGCTCAGATTTACATAAAAATTGATATTTAGGGGTGTTTTGACATGCTGAAGAGAATTATGGCAATGGGAGTTTGTTTGGGAGACATTCTGTGTTGGCATCCCAACACAATCATACCTAGTTTTATATCCCGTGTGGGTTCTGGGTGGCGAATAGGCCCGCTAGAGGCCACTAAAGAGTGCTCTGAAACCTGACATCAGGTAAGGCAGCTTAACCCACAAAGCGACTAGGATGTGTGCCCAGATCGTTGAATGGGGTAGCCCTGTCATAATAAATACCGCGGTAGTCAGGCTATAATGCGGAAAACCTGACTGTAAACCATAATGATTCACTGTGTTGAAAATAATGGCACGTTCCTCTCACGTTAAAGAACCCTACTGCAGAATGGCCCGTAGTATCCCCATGCAGGAGGCTATATTTTCCGCTCTTTCCAATTACTTAATTCTTTTTTTCCAGTGGCAGTCAAAACCTCTCCTCCCGATTGTCCTCTGGTCTTAATTTTCTCCACTACATTAAAATGACATGTTCATCTCCCGGATATAGCCGAAATCGCGCTGCTTGAGAGTAAAGCAATAATTTACTGACTAACTCACTAGTTTGGCATTGATATTATTTGCAATGTTTTTGATGCTTCTTTTATGGATTCTGTTGTAATTTTTGTTTTAAAATTAGTACAGAATTTGCGAATAAACAATAAACTAGGATTCCAGAGAATATCGAGTCCATGCCTTTTGATGTTGTAGTACATGTATGATATGATTATAGATTACTGATTGATGTTAATTCTAAAACCTTAACTTTATTTACCACCATTGTAGTTTGTCTTTAGATGTATTCAATTACTGATTATTCGGATTTACTTTATTTTTATGCATTTTCAACACTTTTTTTTTAAATTGTGGATTTCCTATGTTTAGGTTGCCGGTGACGAATAAAATTCTGAAATGGTCGTACAGCTCATATAAAATAATTTGCAGTTGGTGTTTATATATGTGTTTTAGTCTTGTGTTCATTTACTCCATATCCTTTTATAAAATATAAATAACAGAAGATTGCCTTTAATACCATGCATGTGGAGTAATTAAAAATTCCCCCCGTGTTTCATGTGCATGTTAATTATATTTTTTAGATACGGTATAGGCTACAGACCCCATTTATTTTGTCTATGTTCTTTAACTTCAAACAAACAAACATAATGACTGATTTAAAAAAAATGCACCATACCGATTTTCAAGAAAATGCATACACCTCATGAATACCTTTATACCATAGATATTGTTGATTCCCAGAAAAAATGATTGCCTCATCGTATCGTTGCCACCTGACAAACAAACAAAATGGTTGACACTCTGTAAAAGTGAAAGTAGAATACCAAAAAATGACCTCTGAACTTTGGTCAATTTACAACTTATGAAAAACACCCAATTTGACTTAATCACAACAGTATTTGAACATTTTTCATTGGGAATCAACTTAAAAAATCTCACAGTTTGCAACATAAACAACTTGTAAAAAAAATAAAAAAATATCTCTATTTTTTTATTAGGAACCATATTCGTAGACCACGAACAAAGGGAATTAATTGGGATCTGTAGCCTATACTTGCATATGTGATTGATTATAGATATTAGTTTAATTTAATGCAGAACCACGAGCAGTGCCAAATGGCCTCGTTGAAGGCTGCTGGCGATTGTCCATTGTGGTTTTCCTAAATTGCCGTTTAATTGTGGGCTGTGTCGCGTACAATTATTCCACATCTCATTATTTTCTATTATGTAAATTCTAAAACCTTAGATTTTATTCCCTCCATCGAAGTTTGTCCTTAGATATATTTAATTACTGACTTTCCGAATTTTTATTTGGTTTTATGCATTTTATGCTGCTGATGAGGATAAAATTCGGAAATGGCCATTCAGCTCATAAGAATTATTTGCAGTAGGTGTTTATATATGATCATACATGTGTTATGATTTTATTCTCATTGACTCCATATCTTTTCACAAAATACTATATATACTTGTCCTTTTCTTCAGAAAGCAATTCATATTTTAAGTCGGATGTCAAATTTTCATATAATAAATTGCAATTGTTATAAAGTACCAATTAAAGTGATTTCAATATAGGTCAAATATCACATAGAAGATGTAGTAAGAGTCGATTTGTTTAGAAATGACTGAAACAGGAATTGTCAATAGTTTCTAAAAATCTACTCCATGCAGACAAAGTATAATTACTTAACAAAAACATCCAATCCCTTCTTCGTTTAAGGATTGATAAATTGAGGTAAGAACAATATTATCGAACTTTGAGGATCAATCGTACACAAATATGGGATTTCTATCTCTCAGATGAGTGCAGATGTTGGTTTGTCATAGAGTTTTGTTTTGTCTTCCTTTACCGGATTTGACACACTGAATAGGAAATTACCAGCAGCGGGTGTGCTCTAGCAGGCAAAAACTGCTTACTCTTCCGGAACACCTGAGTTCATTCTTGTAACGACTTGAGTTCGCATTGTTGATTTCTGTTCGGTTAATTTTGTGTTTTGTTTTTCTTTGTGCTGTTCTTGTTCGTGTTTACCGGTTTTGCCGTTGCGCTGTCGGACTTCTGACACTCGAATGCCTCATTTGTGCCTCTTTGCTTCTCTCAATGTCCAAGAGAAAAAACAAATCATTGAAGACACACCGGATAAATTACAGCGAAAGGCAAGCATAGAACAAAATAATGCAATTTAAGAATTCTTCATGAAAAACAAAAAAATCATTCACATATATCAAACAAAGACTTCACTGGAATAATTTTCTTTGAATGCAGAAATACTGAAATAAACGAGAATTTCGGATGCCACTGCTGGTTCAGTGCACTCCAACTAACACAAAATAAATGATCAATTGTATAAATATCACTTGCTTTCGAATGTGTTAGGTTGTACACCAAATATCAGGTGATTGTAAACTTTTGAAATACATGTATGGAGGATAAATGATTCTCTTTTTAATTCGAAGACAATGCCGAGAAGTCCTCGTAACAAAGATCCCATGCGTCTCCGTTTTTGTGGTTTGCAAATTGTATGATGACCTCTGTAAGAGCCTACAACACTGTGAGAAAGCTCATAAGCAGTTAATCTCATTTCAATATTAGACTCAATATTGTCCCCCTCCCACAAAAAATAAAGTCCAATAATCTCTCTTGATTCTTTTCGAGCGCAACGAAAGTTTTAGAGTACAGCACCATTTGATGTTTTTTTGTTCATGTAAAATCTAATAAAAATCATTTCAACGGTACATAAGGTACATTTGAATTCTTAAAAACGTAAGTTCAATTATATCCCCTGAATGACATTCGAGCAAACAGAAATTTCTTGTTGCCCTTCTTTATATGATATACTTTATTTACGTGATATTTATTCAAAATCAACCAAGCCGTTCAGAAGAAGTTGAATGCATTTACGAAATATTTGGAGAGACGGACGCACGGAAATACACTCAGACAGTCAGTTTGACATGCAGGGTTATTCCAAAATAGTCCAAAACTTTGTGTGTGGGAATATAATAAGCTTAAACATTTCTAAAACTACATGTTACAGTTTTATGATGAGAATATTTCATGTAAGAGTGACAAAGATTTCTCGGGATGCTTCCTAAAACGAAAGCAACGTTTATCAGTACCATGATAATAACAAAAAGTAAACAATGCAAATAGGCTTCACCCAGTCATGCCAATAATATTTGTATTTGATTTAAAACGTTTTTTTCTGTCCCTTCTTTAGAACCAATATACACTTAGAAATAAGAAGAAACAGGATACTGCTGTCATAAGGCCAATTGGAATAAGGCTTAAGATGATCGCTCGATAGAACCAGTCTGAAAGACAAATAACACTTATTTCTTATATACATGTAATGTGAAAAATCAACTATATTGAGATTTAAGTAAAATATTGTAAACGAAGCTAGTACTGTAAACAACATTTTCCCCGACCTTCTTATTTTCGTTACATTCGTATTCTTTAAAAAGTTTTAAATTCACGAAAAAAAGTACAGGGAAAATGCAATTATCATATGTAAATTAAAGTATCACTATGACACTATGATAATTGAAAACCGTGAAAATCAAAACCCGCAAAAAAGTTATATGGATTGAATACGTAAAACTTATTTATAAAGAAATAGCAACTGCGAAGATATAACGTTTACAGTTATAGTTTCGGTTATTATGGGACGGGATATGTCGGCATTACATTGCTTGTTAATGCCATCGAGAAGTTGAAATATATTTTACAAAGTAACACATTCTTTAACTCGTCAATATAGTTTTTTTTCTCGCTAAAGCTTTCGTAAATTTTAAACTAACCATGTTTTTGTCCCATTCATATCATTTTTTTTTGCGGTACCGCGTTGTTTCATTCATATTTTTACTTCTAGAACTTTTATGTACATGAGTGTATGAATAATTATTTTTTTTTGCTCATACCCGGAGGAACATACGGGACTTCTTGTTTAACTTCAATCAGTCTCACTATCAAATAACTAAATGATGACCCATAGGCATCCTGACAGCAAACAAATACACGGAAGGCGTCTATGTCACTGTATTCAAATATTGGGTTATTTGTTGTATAAAGCCACAGGTCTGTCGACGTACCGGAAGCTGAAATGAAACAGGTAAATAATGTCAAACAAGCGACCTTTTCTATACTATTTCACAAGTAAAGTTTCATTTAAATAGTAAACTTGGACTGATAGTTTAAAAGTATAAAAAAACTACAAATATTTTTCACATTAGTTAATTAGTTATTGCTTTACTCCCAAGCAGCACGATTTCGGCTATATCCGGGAGATGAACATGAAAGTGATGATACAATGAACATGAAATGATGATGAAGTGGAGGAAATGGGGACACAAGGCCAATCGAGTAGGAGTGTTTTGACTGCCACTGGAAAAAGGAGTGATGGGTAGGGACGGGAAATTTAGCCTCCTGCATGGGGATTCTAGGAACGTGACATTTTTCCCAACACGGTGCACCACTATGGTTTGCGGTCAGGTTTTAATTCCGCATTATCGCCTGACGACCCCGCATCTCTCGATGCCAGGGCTGCCCCATTCAACCACCTGGAGCACACATCCAAGTCGCTTTGTGGGCAAAGCGACCTGACCCGATGTCAGGTATCTGAGCGCTCTTTAGTGGACTTTTACCGACATGCTTAGCGCTGCTGCACGCCTATTCGCCACCCGGAACCCGCACGGTTTTTTCTCACGCATTATTGTTGACAAAATAAAAACCATACTTGTTTGTAATTATTTCTAAAAGAAACATAATAAACTTACGATCTGAAGAATTGAACTGCCTTAATTCAAAATTAAATGAATCCGGAATCGAATAGGGCATAGTACAACAAACTGGATCTGCTGTGGCATCGAACACATCAATCTTAAACAGTGGAATTGCCGATCTTAACTCCTCACTGATTTCAACTATGTGTGGTAAATTAGTGACTATAGGTGGCTAAAATATGTACAATCAAAAGCTATTGACTTCTTATCAGGGTTTATATTTTTCACTTTTCAGTTTGGGTTTTAAGAAATCTTTGCTAATATTTTTTCTGAACTTTACATCCTCATTGATTTATTAAGTATTTAGCATTATTAGTTCATATTTTAATGGTGTTTAACTTTTTATGGATTTTCCATGGATGTATCATAAAACAAAACAAACATAGGTGAATATTTTCATCACCCAAGAATGATAACATACATGACTATGATGGGCATACAAAGTATAAATCAATCTGACGTCATTTTCTGCAAGTTTCTTGATTCGTTTCTGTATTGTTTATATTTCATAATAATATTAATAAGTCTCGAGGCTAAAAGTAAACATACCGACACCCTTATCTATCATTAAACTATCATTTCAAATCTAATGACAACATTAATAGACTTTTCATGTGGCAAACAACAGAGATTGACTCGGAGTAACAATGCATACATCATTGCCATTAGCATTTATACTTTTTCTAGTGGCGGATACAAAGGAGGGCGTACGCCCCCTTTAATTATGAGATTTTTTCTGTATAAAATTGACTAAGCCACTTCAAATTTTCATCAAAATTTGACATTTTTAGCAATTACGCCCCTCCCTTTTCACAGACCTCTGGATCCGTCCCTGAATTCATTTCATTCTATTAATGCACTCTTGTTAATCAAAGATACAACAAACAATTAATATTGCTACGCTTAGCGCTAATTATAAGTATACCCACCGCATTATAAGTCCCAATTGTAACAGTTATAGAACCAGTATTACCACAAATATCTGTAGCAGTCACGGTGATGGAGTAGTCCGGGGTATCTTGCAGGAGTAGTTTTCTGGTCAGGTCAATGGTCACTGAAACATGGGGAATAAAGGTAATAACAAAACTGCCGAACTTGAATGATCAATCTCATAGTCCAAAGAAATTGACAAAAACGAATCAGTCATACCGGAGAATTGGTGGATCGCAATGGTCATGACTTGGTACAGGCATTTCAAACGAAATGGTGGGTTAAACCAGGTTTTATTGCGCCAAACCTCCCTCTTCCATTGCGATTTTAGGACCCGGTAATGACCATAGAACACAACATAGTTGTAAGAAGTGAAAATATATCAAGGAAAAGTGTCTCAACCTTATATTGGTGTTGATTTCCGTGTGTGTTAAAGGCTTTACTAAATGTCAACAATTGTGAACAAAAAATATAAAATGGAATCTTCTTGATGGACGGTCACAACTCATGCTTATGAATTTTAGTTTTTAGTTGGAAATCGTCCATTTATACTTTATTTTTGATTAAAACCTTTAAATATCGAATACATTTTTACACACTGGTCCCTATACTTTCTATTATATTAAATGGTTGTATCAATATTTCCAAAAAACTAGCATACGGATCTATGATTTTCTTTTAGTTATACTTTAATAAAGTGGACAAGTATCGATCATATTATCACATGATTTTGAATTCTCGAGAAAAAAATCAAGTGTGACCATCTTTACTCGCTTTAAACAGTAACGTGACTTGAAGAATATTAAACAAAACGCATCAAAGTAAGGAAATTCTTTGAAAGCTTTCACTAATCATTACATCTTATTCTTAACATGTTGGCCGATCACCTAAATGAAAGTAATCTACCAAAATTACACGAAAGTCGTTAACCATTTACCAAAATTGACATTCTAAATTTTTACTGAGAAACACAATCCTATCATTGACCTACTTGTTTCAGTATTAAGCTCAAAGTACGTCCCTCCTCCCGGCCCACCGGTCTCTGACATTGTGTACGTTAAAATGTCGTAGGCATCAGGGTCACTAGGATTTAGGAAGATAGCATTGTATCCTATCTCTGTGTTCCATTCTAGGTTGGTCTCCGTCTCGGGTGATGTAATGGTTGGTGCAGTGTCTAAAAACCCCGAAACACATTTTAGACCCAAGACACGGCCGTTTAAAGCAGTTCTATGTGTCAGTTTTGTCCTCGAAACCCCAAACTTTAAATGGTTGCCCAACTAATAACCCTGTTGTAGAGAGTGGGTATGATATGAAGCTCTTGAACGCCATTTCTTGAACTTATCTTTTGGTTGTTAATAATTAACAAGGGGTTGCACTAAGTCGTGCTAAGCAAACCCCCACTTGACCATTAAGAAAACAGAAAATATTTGACCTTTTGACCTGAAAAGACAGTGTAAGTAATTATGCTTATTATAAGCAGTAGATCAAGTCAATCTCTCTAGTAGAAGCCGAAAATTTTCCCAGCTTTGACCTGTAAAAAAAGTCTAAGTCGGCTTGAAAAAAAGGAAGCATATAACCGACTGACCTGGAAAACAGAGGCACAGTACAACGCTGTGTAATAAATTTAAAATCAATCCCTTCAGTAGAAGCTGAGTAATCTATTACGAAAAATATCCTATTGTTGACCTTTAAAATAGTCTACGTCGGCTCGGTAAACAGGAAGTAGATGCCCAGCTGACGTGCAAAGAACAGGGATGGTTTATCTCGTCATGCTGAAGCTGTGTACCAAATTTGAAATCAATCCTTTCAGTAGAGGCTGAACGTTTTTACCGGACGGACGGACAGCAAGACGGACAATTGCAATATAGCCCCATCTCTGGGGATATAATAATCTTATGATAAAATCTATAAAAAATGCATTAATCAAATTATTCACAATGTTTTAAAATGCCTTGATTTACTTGTATCGATGAAAGATTTGCAAAAATATAATGTGACTCCTTTATTTGATGTGTCCTAAAAAAATAGATTTATATGTACCTCAGAGATTCATTTCGTTATCACAAGAGTTTGACAAACCATGCTATTGCTTGCATCTTGTTTGTTTTCAGAGCAATTTTCACGTTGTCTTTTTCTGTGTATATTCTTTTTTTCATAAAATCTCTGCTATTACGGACATTAGATTGCCCTATTGGTTATTAGTTGGTTAATTTCTTTTTTGTCTTGACATCCTACATATATATTTGATTAAGTATGATAACAGTTTCATTAAGTTTCATTAATATTTTTCTGATAAGTAAAAGCTTACTGTCAATTGTTGCTACCCATATTGAAAATGCCTTCCCAGAAAGTGTGGTTGCTGATGAAATATCAAAGTTATAGTTGATTCCTACATCGCCAGTTATTGTCAACTGTTTGGTGTTTTGTGGACAATCAGACCTGTCTGACGTACTGCACGACTTATAAGCTATGATGTTAGGCCCAGAAGAATGCCTGAATGAAACAGCAATATCATGATTGAATAAAGAATGGCCTAAATAAAACAAAAGACTCTGACTAAACCGTGAAGATGCTGACTGGGTCCAAGATAAGATTGAAAAAAAATTACAAATAACAAACAAGTCGTTCTATAAGGTGTTAACACTGGGAGAATGATTACAGAAGAATTTTCTAGTACACAGGAGAGCGCATGTAATCAAAACTTTTAAAACATATTCCTGCCGATGAACCCTAAGTGAGGTACAACCATGATAAAAAATTACAAATAACAAACAGGTCTAATTACAAATAACAAACAAGTCGTTCTATAAGGTGTTAACACTGGGAGAATGATTACAGAAGAATTTCTAGTACACAGGAGAGCGCATGTAATCAAAACTTGAATAAGTAACGAATTTAAAGCCAATTGCTCAGTCACAAAGACCATTATCAGTACCCCTAATTACCAGGCAATTTTGTCGTTTTCCATGATTGCAATATTTTCGTCTGCACTGTGTGTGTATGTCTGTTTCGTGTTGACAGCTGATTCTAGAAGAAACAAGTACACGTATTAAACAGAATTAAAATGTTATATTTGTGCAAAAATATCAAAACAGAATCCAGACACAATGAGTTTTAATAATTTTCAAAATGTTTTTATTATTTTTGTATAATCATCATAGCTTTTAGCTTTAAAAAAAGAGGTGCAAACAAACAAAAAAAAACAAACAAAAATATTTTCTTTTATGTACATAACACGACATAGCAAAAAAAATATGGCTTTTGTACATAAACATGGTTTCCGAAAAGTATGGTCCCATGAAGCTTGAAACTTTAAATTAATTGTCAAATCGCACTCGAAAAAGTAAATCATAATGTAAAGATTGATTCTGTATCGTCAAAGAGTCAATTTCGAGTATGCCCACCTTTTGCACGAATGACTGCTGGAATCCTTATTTTTTAATACCAGTTTGACGTCTTATTTCCTAAAGAGTTATTTCCCGCTTTTCAAGGCAAAAATGTGTTTTTAACCGAAAGCTAACATCCTTCCAGTCACATATTGGAGAATTAAAACTGACCAAACTCATGAAAATTAGAAATTATTTAAAATTATCGAAAAACACAAAAAGACTAGTGGTGCTTAACTTTTTTCAAAGTGTATATTACGTTAAGAATGACCTTGTACACTCTGAAATACTAACCAGGAATATAGATCGTTGTGAAACCCACAAAGGAATAGCTTGTACCATTTAGTCTGGCCACGCCTATTTTCAGGATTCCACTGGCTTTAACCCAAAACTGCCACTCTGATATCACACCACAACATGTGATTTCCATAACAGCATCCATCATAATGTTTAATGCACCTTAGAGGAGAGAAAAATGGTTATGTATAAAAACAAACATTCTTGATTCTGTTCTGGGATAGTCTTAACCCAGGGAATACAAAAATAAATAAGAATGAAATGTGAAAAAGTGAACGCGATACAACAACATGAACAAAATTGTAAAAGAAAGTGTTCATCATCATGATTAACTATTACAACCATAAAAGTGTACCCTAGCGGTAATCAATCAAAAGATAACTTCGCTTTGCTGTATGTATTACATTGGATTTAAGTCGTAACTTTTCAGTATCAGAATTTGATTAAAATTACTGGAAGGTCGAAAACTACATTATTATCTAATGTGGTATTATGTTTATAACCTAGATGAATCATTTATACTTATCATGTCGTAAAACCGTGTTGTGTTTTGTGCTATCATGACAGTTGGTGTCCTGGGCTAGAACAGTTCTAGAACTGCCAGGAGAGCCTGACAGTAGAGATCTTAGAACAGATCTCAACTGTACATGTACAATGTATTATGTTAAAAATCTCGGATAAAGCAAAATGAGTAAATAAGACCATGGAAGTATTTACTTGACAGGAATAACAACAGCCTCACTTCAAACGTTCCATCTGCGTTACCACAAAATCGTCAAGTACCTACTAATAACGTCATACTGATCGAAGTTTTGCCTATCTTCTTAGTCGAAACCCTTAACTTATCGAAAAATTATGACCGCACAAATAGAATATCTATTGATGTTTTTTTAAATGCAAGTAGTAAAATATGAATATGTATTAGAACAATTTGCATGTATTAACTAAGTAAACAACAGCTTTAATTTAGTTTTGTTTTAGGAGTCACGTCCTTATAAGTATGGGATTATAATATACTGAATAATACATGGCAAAATTTACTTACCCTAGACACCTATATCTAACCGAGGGCCAACGGCCCGAGGTATGATATAGGTCGAGGGTTAATACAGTATGTGATGTTATACAGATTTTGCCATGTAATTATATTTTGTAGGGGTGCGATATAGGGTAGGAGGTGCGATATAGGGGGTGCGATAAAAGGTATGCGATATAGGTAATGTGCTTTGTCCTATAATGCATATTAAAAAAGACTATATTTATACTTTATGATATATTATAATTTAGTTAGTTATTGCTTTACTCCCAAGCAGCACGATTTCGGCTATATCCGGGAGATGAACATGAAAGTGGTGATACAATGAACATGAAATGATGATGAAGTGGAGGAAATGGGGACACAAGGCCAATCGGGTAGGAGAGTTTTGACTGCCACTGGAAAAAGGAGTGATGGGTAGGGACGGGAAATTTTGCCTCCTGCATGGGGATCCTACGGGTCCTACTCTTACCGAGACCTGCAGCAGGGTTCTTTAACGTGCGAGGAACGTGACATTTTTCCCAACACGGTGCACTACTATGGTTTGCGGTCAGGTTTTCCGCATTATCGCCTGACGACCCCGCATCTCTCGATGTCAGGGCTGCCCCATTCAACCACCTGGGGCACACATCCCAGTCGCTTTGTGGGCAAAGCGGCCTGACCCCGATGTCAGGTTTCTGAGCGCTCTTTAGTGGACTTTAACCGACAAGCTTCGGTACTTGAACCGATCAATGCAACACATTGACGGATCGATGACTGATCGATGACGGATTGATGACGCGTTTGCACCGGATTGATGACTGATTGATGACGGATTGGTGAATGATTGGTGACGCGTTGTTGACTGATTGATGACGGATCGGACGGATTGGACGGATGACGGATACCATAGGTAACCGGGCTATCGATCCGTTATTTTGACTGATACGATCGATCGGTATAATTAGAAAACTCTTCTGTGAAACGAAGTTATCGTTTAATATACCTAGTATACGTTTATAACATATATAACGCAACACAAACCAGTCACGGCGTTAATTTAATTTGTTTTAAATAAATTATGCTATAGTGTTAAATATAAGACATACATTTTCTATTTAAATATGTTAATATTATTAATCTAATGAATTTAATAAATGTTTACATAGTACTTCCTTTAAACTAAATAGGCAAAGTTCGTGTTCTTTTCTTCTATAAAAATAATACTAATATAATTTTATTTTATTTGTTCTGATTTTAAATACAAAAACAGAAACTGTGCTGAAAAAAACTTTAAAACGTAAAAAGGTTCTGCTTAGAACAATTATTTCAACAATTTGTAACATATAATTAAGAACAAATAATTCAGGAGATATCAATAATCTAGTAAATTTTATTTAATTTTTTTTTTAAATCACTGTGTTAAATTTGTTTGCATAGGAATATAGATCACATTTGCAAATTTCTTATGTAAAATATATGAAACTTTAGTAAAATCTTATACTTGAGCATAAAATTATATGACGGTTTGATAAAATTGACAAGAAATTGTTTGCCAAACAACTTTTTTCATCAGATTTGACACATAAATGGTATGTTAAGTTGAAAAGTTGCATAACTACATATTGCTGACTTAAAAAATAAGATTCATAAAGTTAAGAGATTATGAAGAAAATTTGTTCGCAAAGGAATATAGATCACATTTGCAAATTTCTTATGTAAAATATATGAAACTTTAGTAAAATCTTCTATTTGAGCATAAAATTATATGACGGTTTAATAAAATTGCCAAGAAAATGTTTGCGAAACAACTTTTTACATCAGGTTTGACACATTAATGCTAAGGCAACTTGAAAAGTTGCATAACTACATATTGCTGACTTAAAAAATAAGGTTCATAAAGTTAAGAGATAATGAAGAAAATTTATTCGCAAAGGAATATAGATCACATTTGCAAATTTCTCATGTAAAATATACGAAACTATAGTAAAATCTTCTATTTGAGAATAAAATTATATGACGGGTTAATAAAATTGCCAAGAAAATGTTTGCGAAACAACTTTTTTCATCAGGTTTGACACATTAATGCTAAGATAAGTTGAAAAGTTTCATAGCTACATATTGCTGACTTAAAAAATAAGGTTCATATAGTAAAGAGACAATAAAGAAAATTTGTTCGCAAAGGAATATAGATCACATTTACAAATTTCTTATGAAAAATATATGAAACTATAGAAAAATCTTCTATTTGAGCATAAAATGATATGACGGTTTAATAAAATTGACAAGAAAATGTTTGCGAAACAACTTTTTTCATCAGGTTTGACACATTAATGCTAAGATAACTTGAAAAGCTGCATAACTACATATTGCTGACTTAAAAAATAAGGTGGTCTAGTGGTCTAGGGCGCTGGACACAGTGCAGGCGAAGTTGCCATAGATGACAGAGTATGGGTTCGATTCCAGCTCAACCCCATGCTGGATTTTCCGGTGTCAATGGCTTTAAAAAGATGATTTTCATCACTGTTGGCACACGGACACCCTTTCTAACTTTACAGCTCACCATATCCATTCTATATTATACCAATTACTTTACAGAGCTGTACGCAACACCATTTATCATATATATGCTTATATTACTATACCAGTTGCGATCCAATTCTCTATCTTTCTCTCCCTACCCACCTAATGTTCATCGTGTACTGTGTTACAACCTTAGATTGTCTACGAGGAGGCTTAACTAGGCAACCGAAAGCTAGATTTTTATCTAGCCTAGGTGGTCTAGTGGTCTAGGGCGCTGGACACAGTGCAGGCGAAGTTGCCATAGATGACAGAGTATGGGTTCGATTCCAGCTCAACCCCATGCTGGATTTTCCGGTGTCAATGGCTTTAAAAAGATGATTTTCATCACTGTTGGCACACGGACACCCTTTCTAACTTTACAGCTCACCATATCCATTCTATATTACACCAATTACTTTACAGAGCTGTACGCAACACCATTTATCATATATATGCTTATATTACTATACCATTTGCGATCCAATTCTCTATCTTTCTCTCCCTACCCACCTAATGTTCATCGTGTACTGTGTTACAACCTTAGATTGTCTACGAGGAGGCTTAACTAGGCAACCGAAAGCTAGATTTTTATCTAGCCTAGGTGGTCTAGTGGTCTAGGGCGCTGGACACAGTGCAGGCGAAGTTGCCATAGATGACAGAGTATGGGTTCGATTCCAGCTCAACCCCATGCTGGATTTTCCGGTGTCAATGGCTTTAAAAAGATGATTTTCATCACTGTTGGCACACGGACACCCAATCTAACTTTACAGCTCACCATATCCATTCTATATTATACCAATTACTTTACAGAGCTGTACGCAACACCATTTATCATATATATGCTTATATTACTATACCAGTTGCGATCCAATTCTCTATCTTTCTCTCCCTACCCACCTAATGTTCATCGTGTACTGTGTTACAACCTTAGATTGTCTACGAGGAGGCTTAACTAGGCAACCGAAAGCTAGATTTTTATCTAGCCTAGGTGGTCTAGTGGTCTAGGGCGCTGGACACAGTGCAGGCGAAGTTGCCATAGATGACAGAGTATGGGTTCGATTCCAGCTCAACCCCATGCTGGATTTTCCGGTGTCAATGGCTTTAAAAAGATGATTTTCATCACTGTTGGCACACGGACACCCTTTCTAACTTTATTTGATAACAACCTTATTTTGATCAGAAGCAATGATAATCAATCTATCCCTACAAGAATGGACATAGAGTTAAGTTTATATATACCTGTTGCTGCATCTGCATGTTCAGTAATCTGTTCAATATAATCGTACGCAAAATAGTTTTCACCACACTCTGTTTCAGAAAAAAGATAAAAACAGTTAGCGGGATGATGTAAAAGTGAAAAATTTAAGGAATCTACAGAGATTCAGTGAAACACGTAAAAATTCGTTTCTAACAACTTCTATTTATAGCAATCTTTATCTAAATGTTTTTTAAGGATGTGTGACAGTGGGTTTAATAGTGTAAAGGATTTTATTTTATTTTCATCGTATGAAATTATTTGGATATTCTATAAGTTATGTAAAAATGACAATCGGTACAAAGCTCTGAACTGATCGAGGGTGTGAATGGGGGTGTCGGTTTGTTCTGACTTCTTTAATTGTTTTGCACTTTATTCTCTTTTCAATTTATGTTTTGGTCATTTTCTTATTATTCTTTATACTTTTAGGGTCATTGTTTTCTAATCATTTTTAGCCATTATTCTTTATCTGTTAATTATTGTGTCTACAATTCTATTAACTCCCTCTAAACTACCCCGTCAACTAGAATCCTACATATACGCTATTTCACCTTTTATTCGAAGTGCATAAGGCAATCATTTTGTACTGTTTTATATGCACTTGGTTAACAAGCAAGGTGCTAAGTGTCGCTTAGCGTACGATTTTTTTCTATATTTTCCTAGTCAAGTGAACTAAAGCACTGAAGCCTATTACATGCATGTTCCTAAATAAAATGATACGCGTATATTTAAATTGATTAATATTTTCTGAAAATAAGATATTCAACTTTCAAAAAGCAATAATTTTTTTCGACAAAGTTGTACTTACTTGCGTTACATGCAAAGACTGGGTTAGCAGTGAATTCTGAAGATATAGCGGTCAGAGAAGATGATGTGATGGAGTCGATATCTCGATAAGTAGTAGCAAGCTGGCTCAATTTACGATCAGAATAGTCATCATTAAAGCTAAACCCATCCTGAGCATCTAAAATTAAAAGATGGATAGTGCTCGGCATGCCGGTGGAAGTGTATGTGTTGTTTGTCTCTCCAGTTGTGATCATGAAACAGTAGTCGGGAACATCATCTCTCGCCCCTTTCCCCGTTGTAAACATTGTTTGCCAAATATATTTAATATTTTCCTTTGTTTCGAGGGCACCTTGTTTACCTCCTGAGCCGCTGTTAATCCCTGTTTCAACTGCGGTTTTCGTTGTATAGGTTTGAAAATCAAACATTTCACTTACAGAAGAACCAAATATAGCCATTGAAACTCTGGTATACATAAAACCAATAGGGAACGGTTGGATAATGTTGATGGCAAAGGTCTGCATGGTGTCAAAATTTGTGCCCGATGTTTGATCATCACGAGCAAAGAAGAAACCAATATCATATCGAATAGGTGCACAACCTGCAATTCAAAAGCCGAACAAGATTTAGTGAAAACAAAATAGAAAACGTAAATATGGACATTTTGGAAGTTTAAAAATATTCATGAATTAATTTGGTATCATTTGTATAATCATTTCTATCATGCGAAGAAAGAACATATTTCAATTAACAATCAACCAAAAATAATTACATTACAGTTGAAAATAAGATTGATTAATGAAGTTATACAATGTGAAGAAGGCATACCTGAACAAGTTGAAATGAGGAAAATAAGTTTTAAAACGTTTTCCATGCTAAACATGCTAATGTTTTAAAAAAATAATGATTTAAATATCATATAATTATGTTATCAGCAAAGCATCTTTAATTAACAAAAATCTTCGGTAGATATTTAAATCTTATACAAATCGATTATGCCTTTAAATTTGCTCAGATATCACTTATTATGACTGAAATGCACCAATCTTTTAATGTTGTTTAAATCTTTAAGGGTTAACATCGTGCTACACGGTCATCTTGAACGACAGATCTTCGCCATTACCATAAACTAAAAAACATCTCCCATTGTTACTTGCTGGACCTGGGACCAACGTGATTAAAAATAATCGATCTTTCGTGACAGAAAGATGTTTTTATATTTCCCTATTCTGTATTGTAATCGCCTTCATATTCATGTAGGTATTAAAGGCAATAACAAATTTACCTAACATGGATGATCAACCTTGATATGTCGAAAAAAGCAAACAAGTAATTGCAAAGCAAAGAAATGAAAACTGCAATAATCCTGACTGGTGTGTCCTACTGATTTCCCCCGGAAATATGAGTATATACCGAATCTTGACACCCAAAGTTAGGATGGGAAACGTAAGTATATACTAGATCTCCCTCTTTTAAAAACCAGTTCTCACATTCCCTCCTTCCATGACGACTCTATGTTAAAAACTCGTTATTTCGCTAAAACTACCAAAGCGGTTGTATATATGTTCCAGACCGTACAGGTATTCAGACCGTACGCGTACGGTCCGACCGTTCAAGTATACCCTTTAGGTCTAAAACGAGCTAGACCATACAAGTATTCAGACCATATAGGTATTTCTCTAAATAAGCATTTATTCATATAATATTAGGAAATCATATATTATTTTTAACCTAAAAAGTGTTATTACCAACTCCCAGATTCCTACGGAAAAAATAAGGAAACCCCCCCCAAAAAAAAAAACGAAAAGAGGAAAGTAAACTTAAAATAACAAAACAAACAAAATAAAACAGAATTTCAGAAGTCAGAATTTGTAAATAGCTAAAATATAGAAAGGAGGTAGGTGAGGGAATTGGGTAATATGGTGTTTAATATTCATTTGGTAGAATTTGTTAGGTTTTATTCTCTGCTTTATTTTTTGATTTCACCGGTATATAGGGTCCAAAAAATGTCAGACTTCGTGATGATGATTAAAAAATCATTCTAAAATTATATTCAGTAAAGTTAAGTTTGAGGATAACGACATTATATATAAATTATATCTGTAGAAAGTAAAATCGGCTGCACATAATATAAAAAATCAGAGCTCTATGGAACTTTTTTTGCTAAAAAGTAGATAAATATGTGGGGAAACTGACGGACGAATTGCTTAAACATGAATAATAAAATTAATGCATTATAACAGGATCAATATATTTTATTGAATATTGATCTAGAAAATGCAAGTCAGACCGTACGCGTACGGTCCGACCGTACAGGTATTTTGAAAATATACTCGTACGGTCCAGACCGTACGCGTACGGTCTGAATACGCATACAGTCTGGAACATATATAAATATTACTAAACTTTCAAGCGGAGAGGAACACTTTTTAAAAATTATAATAAATATAATTGTGGTAGTGAATTTATGTGGACTGCCGCTGAACACAGCTTATACAAAGCTTGGGGAGTCATGCTTCATTTCAATGCCGTCGAGACCAAGTTGTCAGCACTAGATTTCTTATGGGATATTGTAGGTTGACTGATGGCTTTTGGTGACAAGAGAGGAGGTCCCGAAGTGCATCTGTCTTGACTGTGTTATTGTACTCCGAAACGGATGAAATACTTCAGTTGTGCATTGTGCATGGTTTCTTGAGCGGCACCCCAGACAATTTTATTTTATAATTTTTAAGGAAATGATATTGCCATATTCCAATATACAGGAAACTACACGTACAACTATCAATCAAACATAATATTGTGATGATGTCCTTGCTTTCGTCGTTGGCGTTGTGTGTAGACATTTGTTTTCCGTGCGATTAATTAAGTTGTTATTGGCAAATGAATTTTTTATATGATGTTTAAAACCACTGAGTAGGTTTTCAACAGCAATCAGGGTTGGTGACCCTTGTCGTTTTATGTGCAAAAAATGAGATAAATTATATGTATTGATAAAACAGTTGTGTCTATTGTTGACTCTTTATCTGACTTTGACTTTATACAGATATATATTTTTTTATGTATCTTTTACCAGTTACAGGTACAATGCTACAGGGCAATAATTGATACTTCTGGTTTTTATAATTCACTCTTTATATTCCAATTTTACATTGCCCTGTGTGGTTCCTGGGTGGCGAATAGGCCCGCCGAAGTGCTAAGCTTGTCGGCAAAGGTCCACTAAAGAGTGCTCTCAAACCTGACATCAGGTCAGGCAGCTTTACCCACAAAGCGACTAGGATGAGTGCCCCAGATGGTTGAATGGGGCAGCCCTGTCATAATGAATGCCGTGGTCGTCTGGCTATAATGCGGGAAACCTGACTGCAAACCATAGTGGTGCACTGAGTTGAGATAAATGTCACGTTCCTCTTACGTTAAAGAACCCTACTGCAGAATGGCCGTAGTATCCAAAAGCAGGAGGCTATATTGTTCGTTCTTACCCATTACTCATTTACCAGTGGCAGTCAAAAACTCTCCTCCCCGGTTGTCCTTATGTCCCAATTTCCTCCACTTCATTACCATGTCATGTTCATTGTATCAACACTTTTATGTTCATCTCCCGGATATAACAGAAACTTACTGACTAACTAGTTGGTTTGGCATTTAAATTTTTTCCAAGATGTCTTTGATGCTTCTTTTATGGATTCTGTTGTAATTTTTGCTTTAAAATTAGTACAGAATTTGCTTATAAACAATACGCTTAGATCCCAAAGAATATCGAGTCAATGCCTTTTGATGTTGTAGTAACCCTTTCGTGAATTTGTATGACATGATAAAAGATATTATCTTGATTGATGTAAATTCTAAAACCTAACATCGTATATATATTTATATTCATATTGTATTTCATACATGTATATATGTCTTGAGTTCACGTTGCTGAATGCGGTTTTGTTGTTATGTGTGCGTGTGTTTTATGTTGTTTTGTGGTTTGTTTTGTTGTGATGAGTTTTTGTCTGCCGGTTTTGTTTTTGTCTTTACGGTTTTATGATACTGATTACCCCTTTGGTACACCTTTGCTTCTTTGTATTGTTTATATTTCATCTCTGTAACTATGTCTAGTTTATGAGAATAAATTCATTCCTTAGATGATTATAAATTCATTCCTTAGATGCTTATTCGGATTTACTTTGTCATTAAGCATTTTCAACACTTTTGTAATCGTGGATTTCCTATGTTTGGGTTATAGTGTTGCTGATGAGGAATAAAATTCCGAAATGGCCATACAGCTCATGTATATGTGTTATGGTCTTATGTTCATTTACTCCATATCCTTCTATAAACTATTTATAACAGAAGTTTGTCTTTAAAAAAAATAATACCGTGTGGAGTTAGTAAAAAAATCCCCGTGTTTCATATGCATGCTATTTATTTTTCTTAGACATTGTATATTTGTATATGGATTGATTAAAGATATTATATTCTAAAATCTAAGCTTTTATACCCTCCATCGAAGTTTGTCCTTAGATAAATTTAATTACTGATTAGTTGTATTTAATTTGGTGCTGCTGATGAGGATAAAATTCACAATGGTCATACAGCTCATAAAAATTATTTGCAGTAAGTGTTTATATATGATCATTTACATGTATGTGTTATGATTTGATTCTCATTGACTCCATATCCTTTCACAAAATACTTTATATACTTGTAATTTTCTTCAGAAAACAATGAATATTTTAAGTCGGATGTCAAATTTTCATAAAATAAATTGCAATTGTTATAAAGTGCCAATTAAAGTGATTTCAATATAGGTCAAATATCACATAGGACATGTAGTATGTGTAAAATAGTTAGAAATGACTGAAACAGAAATCGTCAACAGTTTCTAAAAATCTACTCTATGCAGACGAAGTATAATTACTTATGAATTTAAGTGTACATTTGTACTCAACGCGTTTATATCTGAAGCATTTGAATTATTTTTATCAAATTTGATAACAGATATTTTTGCAGAAAAGGTTAAAAACATTTTGAAGAAGGATTTTTGCTATATAAAATAATACTTATAATTATAGAATATATATTATGTTGCCTTTTAAAATAAGCGAAAAATATCTGAACAGAAAACAAAATCAAGCCCTTCTTCGTTAAAGGATAGATAAATAAAGTTTATAACAAAATTATCGAACTTGGAAGATCAATCGTAGTTTTGTTTTGTCTTCCTTTACGGGATTTGACACACTGAATAGAAAATTACCAGCGCGACGGGTGAGCTATAGCAGGCATAAACTGCTTACTCTAACGGAGCACCCGAGTTCATTCTTGTAACGACTTGAGTTCGCGTTGTTGATTTCTGTTCAAATTATTTGTTTATTTGGTATTTTGTGTTTCCTCGTGTTGTTCTTGTTCGTGTTTATCGGTTTGTTCGTTACCCTGTCGGAATTGCCACGCCCTATTGGAGCCTCTTTGCTGCTCCCAATGTCCAAGTGAAAAGACAAAACATTGAAGACACATCAGATAAATTACAGTGAGTGAGTGAGTGAGTGAGTTGGTGTTTTACGCCCGTGCAACGCTATATAGGTTATTTACAGGCGATGAACATGAAAAGGATGATAAAATGGACATGAAATGATGATGATAAATGAAATATGGAGATGGGGTGGGAAACAAAGGACCGGTAAATTTTGAAGAACCACAGGAAAAAGGGGAGAGGTGGGTAGGGGCGGAAAATTTAGCCTATGTGGTGCACTACTGGGCGGTCCACAAAGGGGTCTTTTACGTGCATGAAGCGTGGCACTCTCCACACACGTTGGCCCACTATGGTCGGCGGTCAGGGTTTCCGTATTATAGACCTGACAACCCCCGCGGACGAGGGCTACCCTATTCAGCCACCTAGGGTACACACTTGGTCGCTCTGTGGGCTGAGCACTGACCCGACGTCAGAATCCCAAGACCCTTAGTCGCCTCTTACGACAAGCTAGGCTCTGCTGCGGGCCTATTCGCCACCCGGGCCCCGCACGGGACTAAATTACAGTGAAAGGCACACATAGAACAGAATAATTACAATTCTTCATGAAAAACAAACACCATTCTCAGATGTCAAACATTTAAGACTCTTTACTGGAATATATAACTCTCTATGAATGCAGCAAATACTGAAATAAACGAGAATTTCGGATGCCACTGCTGGTTCAGTGCACTCCCGCTAACACCAAATAAATGATCAATAACATAAGTATCACTAGCTTTAAAATTTGTTAGGTTGCACACCAAATTTAAGGTGGCTGTAAGCTTTTGAAATATGGAGGTTACATGATTCTCTTTTTTAATTCGAAGACAATGCCGAGAAATCATCGTAACAAAGCTCCCATTCTCACCCGCTTTGTGGTTTTCATAAAGAGTCTACAACACTGTGAGAAAGCTCTTATTAAGCGGACAATCTCATTTCAATATTGGACTTCAAATTGTACCCCTCTCACAAAAAAATTAAGTCCAATAATGTCTCTGTTTTTTTTATTTCGAGCGCAACGAAAAATTTAAGAGCACATCGTCATATGATGTTTTTTGTTCATGTAAAATCTATTAAAAATCATTTCAGCGGTACATGAGGACAGTTGCTTTTACATTTGAACATTTTATAGAGATTTTTGAAAACATATGTTCAATTATCTCCCCTGAATGACGTTCGAGCACAAATAAATTTCTCATTGCGTTTCTTCATATGATATACTTCATTTACGTGATTTTTGATATACTTCATTTACGTGATTTTTTTATCAAAATCAACAAAGTCGTTCAGAAGAAGTTGAATGCCCTTACCAAATATATGGACGGACGGAAATACACTCAGACAGTCAGTTAGACACCCAGGGTTTTTCATAAATAGTCCAAAACTTTGTGTGTGGAAATATAATAGGCGTAAATAATTCTAAAACTACATGTTACAGTTTATTAATGAGATTATGTCATGTAAGAGTGACAATAAGTTCTCGAAATGCTTCCTAAAACGAGAGCAACATTTGTCGGTATCATGCTAATTTCAAAAAGTATACAATGCAAATAGGCATCACCCTATCGTGTCAATAATATTTGTTTTTGATTTAATACGTTTTTCCGTGCTTTCCTTAGAACCAATATACACTTAGAAATAAGAAGAAACAGGATACTGCTGTCATTAGGCCAATTGGAATAAGGCTTAAGATGATCGCTCGATAGAACCAGTCTGAAAGACAAATAACATTCATTTCTTATATATTGTGAAAAATCAACTATATTGAGACTTTAAGTAAAGTATTGTAAACGAAATATAAAATTAGGCTAGTAAACAACATTTTTTCAGACCTTCTTATTTTCGCTATATTCGTATCCTTTGAAAAGTTCTAAATTCACGACAAAAAGTACAGGGAAAATGCAATGTATCATATGTAAATTAAAGTATCACTATGATAATTGAAATCCGTGAAAATCAAAACCCGCAAAAAAGTTATATGGATTGAATACGTAAAACTTATAAAAAATAGCAACTGCGAAGATATAACGTTTACAGTTATAGTTTCGGTTATTATGGGACGGGATATGTCAGCATTAAATTGCTTGTTAATGCCTTCGATAAGTTAAAATATATTTTGCGAAAGTAACAAATTCTTTAACTCGTCAATATAGTCGAGTTTTTTTTTTTTGCTTAAGCTTTCGTAAATTTTCAAACTAACCATGTTTTTTCCCATTCATATACTTGTTTGTTTTACGGTACCACGTTGTTTTGGTCATATTTTTATACCCCCCACTTTTGTACCCCCCACTTCAAAAGTGGGGGGTATATAGTGATAGGGGTGTTCGTCCGTCCTTCCTTCCGTTACACTTCAGGGTACCCATCTCTTATCCGCAACTCCTCCTAAACCCCTTTGTGACATAATGTAGATGTGCACCTACTTTTTTAAAAAATTGATCATAATGGTTTTTGGGGTTTCCCATAGCAAAACATGGACTTGGCCATTGACTAAATGGGGGTACCTAACTCTTATCCGCAACTCCTCCTAAACCCCTTGATGGATTTTCATGAAACTTACACACAATCTTTGTGACATAATGTAGATGTGCACCTACTATTTTAAAATTTGATCAGAATGATTTTTGGGGTTTCCTATTGCAAAACATGGACTTGGCCATTGACTAAATGGGGGTACCTAACTCTTATCCGCAACTCCTCCTAAACCCCTTGATGGATTTTCATGAAACTTACACACAATCTTTGTGACATAATGTAGATGTGCACCTACTATTTAAAAATTTGATCAGAATGATTTTTGGGGTTTCCCATAGCAAAACATGGACTTAGCCATTCGACTACATGGGGGTACCCATCTCTCATCCACAACTCATCCTAAACCCCTCGAAGGATTCTCATGAAACTTTTACACAATCTTTGTAACATAATATAGATGTGCACCTACTATTTGAAAGTTTGATCAGAATGATTTTGGGGTTTCCCATAGCAAAACATGGACTCAGCCATTCGGCTACATGGGGGTGCCAATCTCTTATCTGCAACTCCTCCAAAACCCCTTAATGGATTTTCATCAAACCTACACACAATCTTTGTGACATAATGTAGATGTGCATCTACTATTCTAAATTTTATCTGATTAATTTTTTTTTGGGGGGTGGGGGGTATTTATTTGTGAGCTGTGGCTCACAGTTTTTCTAGTTACTTCTAGACCTTTTAAGTACATGAGTGTATGAATAATTTTAGTATTTGAAATTGTTTAAGACAGCACCTTGGTACAGTGCATTAGATTCTCCAAAATGATTGAATTTTCGGACAGAATTTTTCACAGCATATGCAAGTTCAAGAAAAGCATCATATATTTAATATTAGGTTGCCATAATTATGTTTTATGCTCATACCCGGAGGAACATACGGGACTTCTTGTTTAACTTCAATCAGTCTCACTATCAAGTAGCTAAATGATGATCCGTAGGCATCCTGACAGCAAACAAATACACGGAAGGCGTCTATGTCACTGTATTCAAATATTGGGTTATTTGTTGTATAAAGCCATAGATCTGTGGACGTACCAGAAGCTGAAATGAAAAAAGTAAACAATGTCAAACAAGCATTCTGAGAGTATTGCAAAACAATACAATAGTCCCCTACCGACCTCATATTTCAGTCACTAGTAAAAATTTGTCAAACAAATAAAAACCTAACTTTGATCAGTTCATTATCTACAAGGAATACTAAAAAAAGTGTAGAAAATAAAATTTCAATCGATTTTCTAACTTCAAAGGGCCTGTAAAAATTTGTGGACTGGCATGTAACTCAAACTTGATCTGTAACTTATCATTGTTAACTCACATACCAAAAATCACTAGATTATCTAAAAGCGTTAAGTAAAAAAGTGCGGAAAACTGAAATGTTAGTGAATTCAAAGTTCAAAGGGCCATAACTCCCATAAAAATTTGTGAACAAGCACCAAACTCAAACTTGATCTGTAACTTATCATGATAAACTCACATACCAAAAATCAGTTCAATATCTATAAGCGTTTAGAAAAAAAAATGCGGAAAACTGAAATTTTAGTGAATATTCAAAGTTCAAAGGGCCAAAACTCCCATAAAAATTTGTGAACCAGCACCAAACTCAAACTTGATCTGTAACTTATCATGATAAACTCACATACCAAAAATCAGTTCATTTTCTATAAGCGTTTAGAAAAACAAAATGCGGAAAACTGGAATTTTTGTGAATTTTCAATGTTCAAAGGGCCATAACTCCCATAAAAATTTGTGGACCAGCACCAAACTCCAACTTGATCTGTAACTCATCATGATAACCTCGAATAACAAAACTCAGTTCATTATCTATAAGCGTTTAGAAAAAAAAATGCGGAAAACTGAAATTTTAGTGAATATTCAAAGTTCAAAGGGCCATAACTCCCATAAAAATTTGTGGACCAGCACTAAACTCAAACTTGATCTGTAACTCATCATGATAAACTCACATACTAAAAATCAGTTCATTATCTATAAGCGTTTAGAAAAAAGTGCGGAAAACTGGAATTTTAGTGAATTTTCAATGTTCAAAGGGTCATAACTCCCATAAAAATTTGTGAACCAGCACCAAACTCCAACTTGATCTGTAACTCATCATGATAAAATCACATACAAAAAATCAGTTCATTATCTATAAGGGTTTAGAAAAAAAGTGTGGAAAACTGAGGCGTGACAGACGGACAGCGGACAGACAGACAGACGGACAGAGCGCAAACCTATAGTCCCCTTTGGCTTTCGCCGGTAGGGGACTAACAAGCGACCTTTCCTATACTATTGTATAAGTAAGGTTTCATTTATAGTAAACTTGGACTGATAGTTTAAAAGTATAAAATACTACAAATATTTTTCACATTTGTGTTGACAAAATTAACACCAAAATTGTTTGAAATCATTTCTTAAAGAAAATCAAAGCGCTAAAGCGTTTAAAGGCAAGCGAAATATATAAGAACTTTAATAGATTTATTCTCTGTTAGAGTATATTATTCAAAATGTTTGTGAAATGTTAAAGAAAGGATCGTCAAGCAGATGCCCTCAAATTTAAAGTAAATGAACACAATTGCACACACAAGACAGGTATCGTGTAAAAACGGTATCGATTGAAACACCCCTTTGATTAAAATGCACTCGTCCCAATGAGGACTCGGCTATTGTATACTGAATTTATGAATGTAGAACATATATTCCTTGCATTAACCAATCAAATAACAGAAATATTCATATAATAGATGAATACATAATGTATATTCTATCGCCTTTAACTAAATAGTTCCTCTATAAGATGCAAAGGAATAAATAAAACTTGTGCAGGTCATATAAATTGCCAATAAAAATGGAAATTTATAGAAGTGTATATCATGTTAACAAATATTGAAAAGTAATATAGGAAATAAAGCATTTTTATTCCAGACTGGATGCAGGAAGATCACTCCGTCTAGACTGAAAAAAATGCGAAAATAATCACTACTCTATAGACTCCATAAGGCTTCGCTGCTTGCCTAAAAATAAACTTACGATCTGAAGAATTGAACTGCCTCAATTCAAAATTAAATGAATCCGGAATCGAATAGGGCATAGTACAACAAACTGGATCTGCTGTGGCATCGAACACATCAATCTTAAACAGTGGAATTGCCGATCTTAACTCCTCACTGATTTCAACTATGTGTGGTAAATTCGTGACAATTGGTGGCTAAAATATGTACAATCAAAAGCTATTGACTTCTTATCAGGGCTTATATTTTTCACTTTTTAGTTAGGGTTTTAAGAAAACCTTTGCTAATATTTTTTCTGAACTTTACATCCTCATTGATTTATTAAGTATTTAGCATTATTAGTTAATATTTTAATGGTGTTTAACTTTTTATGGATTTTCCATGGATGTATCACAAAACAAAACAAACATAGGTGAATATTTTCATCACCCAAGAATGATAACATACATGACTATGATGGGCATACAAAGTAAAACAATCTGACGTCATTTTCTGCAAGTTTCCTGATTCGTTTCTGTATTGTTTATATTTCATAAATTAGTCTCGAGGCTAAAAGTAAACATACCGACACCCCGATCTATCATTAAATTATCCTTTCAAATCTAATGACAACATTAATAGACTTTTCATGTGGCAAACAACAGAGAATGACTCGGAGTAACAATGCATACATCATTGCCATTAGCATTTATACTTTTTCTAGTGGCGGATACAGAGGGGGGCGTACGTCCCCTTTAATAATGAGTTTTTATTTCTTTCTGTATAAAATTGACTAAGCAATTTCAAATTTTCATCAAAATTTGACATTTTTAGCAATTACGTCCGTCCCTCACAGACCTCTGGATCCGTCCCTGAATTCATTTTATTCTATTAATCAAAGATACAACCAAAATTTATATTGCTACGCTAAGCGCTAATTATAAGTATACCAACCGCATTATAAGTCCCAATTGTAACAGTTATAGAACCAGTATTACCACATATATCTGTAGCAGTCACGGTGATGGAGTAGTCCGGGGTATCTTGCAGGAGTAGTTTTCTGGTCAGGTCAATGGTCACTGAAACATGGGGAATAAAGGTAATAACAAAACTACCGAACTTGAATGATCAATCTCATAGTCCAGATAAAATGAGAAAAAACGAATCAGTCATACCGGAGAATTGGTTGATTGCAATGGTCCTGACTTGGTACAGGCATTTCAAACGAGGTTTTATGGCGCCAAACCTCCCTCTTCCATTGCGATTTTAGGATCCGGTAATGACCATAGAACACAACATAGTTGTGAGAAGTGAAAATATATCAAGGAAAAGTGTGTCAACCTTACATTGGTGTTGATTTTTGTGTGTGTTAAAGGCTTTACTAAATGTCAACAATTGTGAACAAAAAATATAAATGGAATCTTCTATATGGACGGTCACACCTCATGCTTATGAATTTTAGTTGGAAATCGTCCATTTATACTTTATATTTGATTAAAACCTTTAAATATCGAATACATTTTTACACACTGGTCCCTACTTTCTATTATATTAAATGATTGTATCAGTATTTCCAAAAAACTAGCATACGGATCTATGATTTTCTTTTAGTTATATTTTAATAAAGTGGACAAGTATCGATCATTTTATCACATGATTTTGAATTCTCGAGAGAAAAAAATCAGGTGTGACCATCTTTACTCGCTTTAAACAGTTACGTGACTTGAAGAATATTAAACAAAACGCATCAAAGTAAGGAAATTCTTTGAAAGCTTTATCTAATCATTACATCTTATTCTTAACATGTTGGCCGATCACCTAAATGAAAGTAATCTACCAAAATTACACGAAAGTCGTTAACCATTTACCAAAATTGACATTCTAAATTTTTACTGAGAAACACAATCCTATCATTGACCTACTTGTTTCAGTATTCAGCTCAAAGTACGTCCCTCCTCCCGGCCCACCGGTCTCTGACATTGTGTACGTTAAAATGTCGTAGGCATCAGGGTCACTAGGGTTTAGGAAGATAGCATTGAATCCTATCTCTGTGTTCCATTCCAGGTTGGTCTCCGTCTCGGGTGAAGTAATGGTTGGTGCAGTGTCTAAAAACCCCGAAACACATTTTAGACCCAAGACACTGCCGTTTAAAGCAGTTCTATGTGTCAGTTTTGGCAACGAAACCCCAAACTTTGAATGGCTGCCCAAATAATAACTCTGTTGTAGAGAGTGGGTATGATATGAAGCTCTTGAACGTCATTTCTTGAACTTATATTTTGATTGTTAATAATTAACAAGGGGTTGCACTAAGTCTTGCTAAGCATACCCCCACTTGACCATTAAGAAAACATATATGACCTTTTGACCTGGAAAGCATGCTTATTATAAGCAGTAGATCAAATTTAAAGTCAATCTCTCTAGTAGAAGCCTGATAATCTGTTTCGAAAATTTTCCCAGCTTTGACCTGTAAAAAAGTCTAAGTCGGCTTGAAAAACCGGAAGAATATTACCGACTGACCTGGAAAACAGAGGCACGGTACAACTCTTCATACCAAAGCTGTGTAATAAATTTGAAATCAATCCCTTCAGTAGAAGCAGAGAAATCTGTTACGAAAAATATCCTATTGTTGACCCTTAAAAAAGTCTACGTCGGCTCGGTAAACAGGAAGTAGATGCCCAGCTGACGTGCAAAGAACAGGGATGGTTTATCTCATCATGCTGAAGCTGTGTACCAAATTTGAAATCAATCCTTTCAGTAGAAGCTGAACATTTTTACCGGACGGACGGACAGAAAGACGGACAATTGCAATATAGCCCCATCTCTTGGGGTATAATAATCTTATGATAAAATCTATAAAAAATGCATTAATCAAATTATTCACAATGTTTTAAAATGCCTTGATTTACTTGTATCGATGAAAGATTTGCAAAAATATAATGTGACTCCTTTATTTGATGTGTCCTAAAAATAGATTTATATGTACCTCAGAGATTCATTTCGTTATCACAAGAGTTTGACAAACCATGCTATTGCTTGCATTCTGTTTGTTTTCAGAGCAATTTTCACGTTGTCTTTTTCTCTGTATATTCTTTTTTTTTCCATAAAATCTCTGCTATTACGGACATTAGATTGCCCTATTGGTTATTAGTTGGTTAATTTCTTTTTTGTCTTGACATCCTACATGTATATTTGATTAAGTATGATAACAGTTTCATTAAGTTTCATTAACATTTTTCTGATAAGTAAAAGCTTACTGTCAATTGTTGCTACCCATATTGAAAATGCCTTCCCAGAAAGTGTAGTTGCTGATGATATATCAAAGTTATAGTTGATTCCTACATCGCCAGTTATTGTCAACTGTTTGGTGTTTTGTGGACAATCAGACCTGTCTGACGTACTGCATGACTTATAAGCTATGATGTTAGGGCCAGAAGAATGCCTGAATGAAACAGCAATATCATGATTGAATAAAGAATGGCCTAAATAAAACCAAAGACTCTGACTAAACCGTGAAGATACTGACTGGGTCCAAGATAAGATTGAAAAAAATACAAATAACAAACAAGTCGTTCTATAAGGTGTTAACACTGGGAGAATGATTACAGAAGAATTTCTAGTACACAGGAGAGCGCATGTAATCAAAACTGTTAAAAAATATTCCTGCCAGTGAGGTACAACCATGACAACATTCTGTTTTAAGCTATATTAATTACTCAAGTTGCTTGAGTTAATATTTTTATGTAAGAAGTCGAAAGTGAAAGCAAATTTGTAAATAACAAATTTGGAACTAAGTTCGATAATTGTTCTCATCTTCAGTGAAACTAGGGTCTAAAATGTTTGTTTGTAGTCCAGATTTAAAGGTGTGAGTTTTTATTTTCACTGCATTTCATGATTGAACAAAGTATAAGCATTATCGCAGGATAGAAAATGTGCTATTTCGTTTTGGTTTGCATACCGATTTCTTACTTATACGTGTAACTATATTTGGAACTCACTAACATAATAAACGTCGGAGCTTTAATCGTCGTTTATCGATAACCTCGCCGTTACTTCGCTGTTACTTATGTGAATAAAAGTATTTTAAACAAATGCAAATAGTAATTGTCCATGTTAAGGACAAGATTAAAAAAAACATGAATAAGTAACGAATTTAAAGCCAATTGCTCAGTCACAAACACCATTATCAGTACCCCTAATTACCAGGCAATTTTGTCGTTTTCCATGATAGCAATATTTTCGTCTGCACTGTGTGTATATGTCTGTTTCGTGTTGACAGCTGATTCTAGAAGAAAACAATTACACGTATTCAACAGAATTAAAATGTTATATTTTTGCAAAAATATCAAAACAGAATCCAGACACAATGAGTTTTAATAATTTTCAACATGTTTTTATTATTTTTGTATAATCAGCATAGCTTTTAGCTTTAACAAAAATAAAAAAAAGAGGTGCAAAAAAAAAAAAAAAAAATACAAACAAAAAGATTTTTTTATGTACATAACACGACATAGCAAAGAAAAAATATGGCTTTTGTACATAAACATGGTTTCCGAAAAGTATGGTCCCATGAAGCTTGAAACTTTAAATTAATTGTCAAATCGCACTCGAAAAAGTAAATCATAATGTTAAGATTGATACTGTATCGTCAAAGAGTCAATTTCGAGTATGTCCACCTTTAGCACGAATGACTGCTGGAATCCTTATTTTTTACTACCAGTTTGACGTCTTATTTCCTAAAGAGTTATTTCCCGCTTTTCAAGGCAAAAATGTGTTTTTAACCGAAAGCTAACATCCTGTCAGTCACATATTGGAGAATTAAAACTGGCCAAACTCATGAAAATTATTTAAGATTATCGAAAAACACAAAAAGACTAGGGGTGCTTAACTTTTTTCCAGGTGGATATTACGTTAAGAATGACCTTGTGCACTCTGAAATACTTACCAGGAATATAGATCGTTGTGAAACCCACAAAGGAATAGCTTGTACCATTTAGTCTGGCCACGCCTATTTTCAGGATTCCACTGGCTTTAACCCAAAACTGCCACTCTGATATCACACCACAACATGTGATTTCCATAACAGCATCCATCATAATGTTTAATGCACCTTAGAGGAGAGAAAAATGGTTATGTATATAAAAAACATTCTTGATTCTGTTCTGGGACAGTCTTAACCCAGGGAATGCAAAAATAAATACGAATGAAATGTTGAAAAGTGAACACGATACAACAACATGAACAAAATTGTAAAAGAAAGTGTTCATCATCATGATTAATTATTACAACCATAAAAGTGTACCCTAGCGGTAATCAATCAAAAGATAACTTCGCTTTGCTATATGTATTACATTGTATTTAAGTCGTAACTTTTCAGCATCGGAATTTGATTAAAATTACTGGAAGGTCGAAAACTTCATTATTATCTAATGTGGTATTATGTTTATAACCTAGATGAATCATTTATACTTATCATGTCGTAAAACCGTGTTGTGTTTTGTGCTATCATCACAGTTGGTGTCCTGGGCTAGAACAGTTCTAGAACTGCCAGGAGAGCCTGACAGTAGAGATGTTAGAACAGATCTCAACTGTACATGTATAATGTTAAAAATCTCGGATAAAGCAAAATGAGTAAATAAGACAAACACCGTACAGTTTGTAGGTGTTTATTTGATAACAACCATATTTTGATCAGAAGCAATGATAATCAATCTATCCCTACATTTTGCCACTGTAAGAATGGACATAGAGTTAAGTTTATATATACCTGTTGCTGCATCTGCATGTTCAGTAATCTGTTCAATATAATCGTACGCAAAATAGTTTTCACCACACTCTGTTTCAGAAAAAGGATAAAAACAGTTAGCGGGATGATGTAAAAGAGAAAAATTTAAGGAATCTACAGAGATTCAGTGAAACACGTAAAAATTCGTTTCTAACAACTTCTATTTATAGCAATCTTTATCTAAATGTTTTTAAGGATGTGTGACAGTGGGTTTAACAGTGGAAAGGATTTTATTTGATAAAGCCTTCATCGTATGAAATTATTTGGATATTCTATAAGTTATGTAAAAATGACAATCGGTACAAAGCTCTTAACTGATCGAGGGTGTGAATGGGGTGTCGCTTTGTTCTGACTTCTTTAATTGTTTTGCACTTTATTCTCTTTTCAATTTATGTTTTGGTCATTTTCTTATTATACTTTATACTTTTAGGGTCATTGTTTTCTAATCACTTTTAGCCATTATTCTTTATCTGTTCATTATTGTGTCTACAATTCTATTAACTCCCTCTAAACTACCCCGTCAACTAGAATCCTACATATACGCTACTTCACCTTTTATTCAAAGTGCATAAGGCAATCATTTTGTACTGTTTTATATGCACTTGGTTAACAAGCAAGGTGCTAAGTGTCGCTTAGCGTACGATTTTTTTCTATGTTTTCCTAGTCAAGTGAACTAAAGCACTGAAGCCTATTACATGCATGTTCCTAAATAAAATGATACGTGTATATTCAAGAAGCAAAGGTGTACCAAAGGGGTAATCAGTATCATAAAACCGTGAAGACAAAGACAAAACCGGCAGACAAAAAATCATCAAAACAAAACAAACCACATAACAACATAAAACACATACACATAACAACAAAACCGCATTCAGCAACGCGAACTCAAGTCGAAACGAGAGTGAACTCAGGTGCTCCGGAAGAGTAAGCAGTTCCTGCTTGCTATAGCACACCCGTCACGTTGCCAAAGATCGATTAAGTGTTGGTCAAATCCGGAAAGGATGACATTACAAAACTCTATGTCAAACCAACATCTGTGCTCATCTGAGAGATAGAAATCCCGTATTTGCATACAAGCACATGATGTCGTCCGTAAAATTTCTTGAGTGATGACAACAACCTGGGAGCAACGTACCCCTGTGTTAACAATTTGCTTGTCAGCCGTGTAGCTCTATCAAGGAAGTCGTTGTACTCCCCACATGCTCTGGAATAACGAATCAATTGTGATACGTAAACTCCATATGCTGGAGCGGACGGAATGTTGCTACACAGAAAGGGAAAGTTAACTATTGGAAAGTTGAAGTCATCACGTTTGTCATAGAGCTTTGTACAAAGCCTTCCTTGTGTGTCAATTTCAAGAAATAGATCCAAATATGAAGCAGACCTCCTAGAATCTGTAGTGTCCTTTACCTCAAGTTCCTTCGGATATATGAGATGTAAATAGTCACAAAATCGGGGATTGTTTAGTGAAAGGACATCATCAATATAACGTAATGTGAGATTGAAGGATAAAGCAAGTTTGCGGTCCTTTTTGTCTAGAAGTGATTGTAAGAAGTCTGCTTCATATGAATGAAGAAACAAATCGGCAAGCAATGGTGCACGATTTGTGCCCATTGGGATACCTATCGTTTGCTGAAAAACACGTCCACCAAACTGTACAAATATGTTGTCGATTAGAAAGTTGAGCATTTCTATTATTTGATCTTCTGTAAATTTGTTTTTCTTGCTAGACTCTTGGATGACAAAGTAAGTCTTTTTATAACCGACTACCAAATACTTGTACCTGCGTTTTCCATTCTTTTTGATAAAGCTACGTTTAATCAGCTGTGCCAAACGAGATTTTAATTGTGAATGTGGAATTGAAGTATATAATGTAGAGAAATCAAACGTTTTAAAATGCTATTACATGATGAAAATGACTTAGAATGGAGATTTTCCATCAGTTCTTTAGAATTTTTGAGAATCCACATTTGATTGACGCCATTTCTAGAGTAACAACAATCGAAATACTTTTGAAGGCTTGATTTTATTGCCGTCAATATTGATGTTAACAAAACTGAAAGAGGCTTAGTTGTACATTTGGATGACCCAGCAATAAATCGTTGCTTGTATGGAGTTTTGTGTAACTTTGGAATCCAATACAAGGATGGAACGTCATCGTAAATTGATTAATATTTTCTGAAAATAAGATATTCAACTTTCAAAAAGCAATAATTTTTTTCTGAAAATAAGATATTCAACTTTCAAAAAGCAATAATTTTTTTCGACAAAGTTGTACTTACTTGCGTTACATGCAAAGACTGGGTTAGCAGTGAATTCTGAAGATATAGCGGTCAGAGAAGATGATGTGATGGAGTCGATATCTCGATAAGTAGTGGCAAGTTGGCTCAATTTACGATCAGAATAGTCATCATTAAAGCTAAACCCATCCTGAGCATCTAAAATTAAAAGATGGATAGTGCTCGGCATGCCGGTGGAAGTGTATGTGTTGTTTGTCTCTCCAGTTGTGATCATGAAACAGTAGTCGGGAACGTCATCTCTAGCTCCTTTCCCCGTTGTAAACATTGTTTGCCAAATATATTTAATATTTTCCTTTGTTTCGAGGGCACCTCGTTTTCCGCCTGCGCCGCTGTAAATCCCTGTTTCTACTGCAGTTTTCGTTGTATGGGTTTGAAAGTCGAAAATTTCACTTACAGAAGAACCAAATACAGCCATTGAAACTCTGGTATACATATAACCAATAGGGAACGGTTGGATAATATTGTTGGCAAAATTCTGCATAGTATCATAATTTCCATTAGATGTTTGGTCGTCGCGAGCAAAAAAGAATCCGATGTCATATCGAATAGGTGCACAACCTGCAATTCGAAAGACTGAGTAAAAATAAAATGATAACGTTAATATGGACAAATGCTTGGAATTAAAAAAAAAATATTTGGTATTTAATTATTACTATTCTGTGGAAAAAGACAATAATTTGATCTACAGTCAACGTAAAATTTCAGTTGATAATAAGATTGATAAATAAATATTAACGGTGTTAAGTAGCCATACCTGAGCTGATTCCAATACAAGCTGAAGTGAGAAAAATAATTTTTATAACGTTTTCCATGTTTTGTATATGTGTGTGCTATAATAAATGACTTTAAATATCATATGTGTAATTCACAAAGCATCGTTAATTAACAAAATGTATTGTCAGTTGTTTAATCCTTTTAAGCCTTTAAATTTGTTCAGATATCACCCATTCTGATTGAATGACCCATATCATTTCAGTGTTGTTTTAATCTTTCAGGGTTAACATTATGCTGTACGGTAATCAACAGACAAGAGAGATCAACATGATTACCCTATTCGTAAGGCACTTGCTGTACCCAGGACCAAGGTGAGGATGGCCGTATGAGCAATTGTCATCACTGAATGTCCGCCCGTCTTTTAACTTAACTTTTCTTTAAAGATACTCTTCTCTGAAACCACAGAAGGGAACGCTTTCAAACTTAGTACACATGATCGTTAGGATGTTTTCTATCAAGTTTGTAAAATTTATGCACAATATGGCGGTTGTTTCTAAAAATATAACTTGTGGGTTAGACCAATGCTTATGCTTTTAGGTTGACAAGTATAAGAGAACGAGAAAATCCGAAGCAACCCTCCTTCTTTGATTTAAAAAGCTTTGCAAAACTAAGTTTTTTTTTCTACACCTTTAAGGATTTATTTAATCGTCAATTTAACCATTTTCAGAGTTTGTGGAGTTTGTCTTGAATATCGGAAGTGCTAGAAGAAAAGTGAGTTATGATGGATTCAAAAGCTTTTCCTAAAATAATTTCAGTGTCAAAATTGTCAAATCAACCGTGAGAGATTTCTCCCTTTTTGTTTTCCATTAATATAACTGTTGGAAAATATTATTTCAAAGCATTGTAACTTGATCTTTACAGTGTTTTCTGTCCTAAATTTAATGTTAGTTACAATGTAGACGTAGACCATGTTTCACACTAGACACAGGGGCTTGCTCCATTCTGTCAAAACTCTATTAGTGTCCATCTGTCATACATTTGTAAAAAACACAATGAGATACAACATTTACTTTCACCAACCCCTCCGGTTACATTATTTTTTTTTCTCTGACTCAAGCATTCTTCTCATGCCCATCGCTTTATAAATCATTTCATAATTGACTATTCTTTCGAAAACACGAAATTTATCTTTATTCAGAGCATCTTCACCTCAAAATCGGGTTATGTTCTGGCAGTTATTGTGGACCACCAAGTAGTGCACCACATAAGCTAAATTTTCAGCCCCTACGCACCTCTCTCCGTTTTCCTGTGGTCTTCAAACTTTTCTGTTCCTTTGTTTCCCATCCCAAACCTATATTTTATGTCTAATCATCATTTCATGTTCATTTTACCATCTTTTTCATGTTCATCGCCTTACAATAACCTTTATAGCGTTGCAATGGTGTAAAACACCAACTCACTCATTCACGTAAATGGCAATTGCATGAGTATGACAACGAAAGTATTACCCCGTGACGTCACATTTCCATTCCGAATCCATCTGGACGTTACTATTATATTGCTAATTGATTTCCCGGACTAAGTTTATAAAAACAACTTGGATAAAACCCTACACAGGGCCTTCGCTTCGCTTCGCCTATTTTAGGTCTCAATTTATAAATTACCGGAAAGCCAAGATGCAGAAACACTTCCCTAACTGGCAAGATTGCAGAAGGCTTGGTGAAGACAAAAAAGTGGTAATCATAGCAAGCACAGTTAAGGCATTTTCCAGTCTTCGAGAACATCTCCCCCATATCACAAATTTTAATGTGTAGACATATAACAAATTCTTGGGATTTGGATGGCAGATACGAAAACAAAGAAATGTTAAACCTTTTACACACTAATAACATCCCAGATCCTTTGTTCTATCAGAAGTGATCTGAGCCGGGGTGTCCCCCGGAATACCATGTTCTACTTTTTAAACTCTATTGTTCTTTTTCTTTTGGTTTTTAAAGCGCGTCCTTTGAGAAATGTTCACTAAGTTGAGCATAGGAAAATTATAAAATCAACAACAACTAATTTAAGAGATTGAAAAAAAAACAAAGTTCCCACTGGGATTAGAATTAGGGTCGTCACCTTTCCAAGCCTAACTTCATATCCACTAGACCACAAAACCGATACAAACTCTTTACTAAAACCTAAAACATAATAAAAAGCTTCGCCGAGCGCAGCATAATGCGACTGCAACATGTCGAACCTTGTACGTTTTAGGCCCAATATGGATAGTCTATTGCTCTGGACACATTCAGCCCATGGTGGACTGACAACGGTTTTTGACACATGCTTGATGGACTTTCGACCCAGGGGGTACAAATATGAATTTTCAATTTTGTATTCTACTCTAGAAAAGAACAAGTTTGGGTAAAAAATCAAAAATCAAACCAGAAATAAAAAAAAATATGATTACGGCCCTTAGGTAATGAGCGAAAAAAGGTGGGGTAGCAAAAATGAATTCTCCTATTTCGAATCAATACTTGGCAAAGATGAACTTGCAAAATAATGTTTTTAATAGGATCAGAAATAAAAAGTTACGATTTTGGCCCCTAATAACATAACAGTACAAAAAGGGCACACAATTATATCTGCAACTTGATAGGAATAAACTTGCAAAAAAAAATTGTCAAACGCCCCTTTTGGCCCCTAATTACGTGACAGGTGAAAACGAGGGGTTGCAAAAATTAATTCTTAAAATTGGATTTGCTACTTTACAAAATTAAACATGCAAAAAAATTTGTCAAAATCGGACCAGAAATAAAAAAGTTTCGATTACGGCCCCTTTAGACCTCTTATTCCGTAACAGGTGAAAAAGGGGATGGTGGCAAAAATTTGTTCTCAAATTTGGATTCGCTACTTGACAAAAAATTAACTTGCAAAAAAATTTTCAAATTTGGACCAAAAATAAAAAAGTTTTAATTTCGGCCCCTAATTACATAACGGGGAAAAGGAGTGCACAAAAAAATCAATCAGGCTTATTCTCTAATGGTACATGAAAGGAACATCCTTGACAAATATCTTACTAATTGGCTAACTAGGACAAAAGTTATTGTAGAAATAAATAAAATATTTGAATTTTTTGCCCCTTTTGGGTCCTTAATTTCCTAACGAAAAAGGGGGACCCCTAAAATCAATCCCATCCATTCTAGATCTTTTAAGGTAAGGAACATCATTCTTAAATTTCATGGCAATAGGATAACTAGAACTTAAGTTATTGTGGGAACACTAAAGTTAACAGACAACGCAGACGACGACAGCATCATTCCAGTATACGTCCGCAATTCTTTTGCGGTCGTATAAAAACTATTGAAGGGGCCAAATTGTGAAAACTCTATATGTTATGGTAAAAAATGTAGAAAATATATTCCAATGTTTAGATTTAGAATTTACATGACACATCATGAAGGCTGGCCATGGGATAGTTACTAGTACAGTCCCTGTATAGTAAAAACTTCCCAATCCATAGCATATGGGGGGATGGGGAATGGGGATGGGGATAGGGATGGTGAATAGTGCATGGTATATGGGGAATGGTATCGTGTATGGGGATGGGGATAGTAAATATGAATGGGGAATGGGGATGGTGAATGGTATCTCGAATTTGATTGGTCCCTTGTATGGTAAATGGGGAATGGGGATGGTTAGTTAGTTAGTTATTGTTTTACTCCCAAGAAGCGCAATTTCGGCTATATCCGGGAGATGAACATGAAAGTGGTGATACAATGAACATGAAATGATGATGAAGTGGAGAAAATGGGGACACAAGGCCAATCGGGTAGGAGAGTTTTGACTGCCACTGGAAAAAGGAGTGATGGGTAGGGACGGGAAATTTTGCCTCCTGCATGGGGATCCTACGGGTCCTACACTTACCGAGACCTGCAGCAGGGTTCTTTAACGCGCGAGGAACGTGACATGTTTCCCAACACGGTGCACCACTATGGTTTGCGGTCAGGTTTCCGCGTTATCGCCTGACGACCCCGCATCTTTCGATGTCAGGGCTGCCCCATTCAACCACCTGGGGCACACATCCCAGTCGCTTTGTGGGCAAAGCGGCCTGACCCCGATGTCAGGTTTGTGAGCGCTCTTTAGTGGACTTATACCGACAAGCTTAGCGCTGCTGCGGGCCTATTCGCCTCCCGGGCCCCGCACGGGACGAATGGGGATGGTAAATGTTATTTAGAATTTGATTACGCCATTTTTTAAATAGTAAATTTATATTGTAAATGACAATATAAATCTTAATTTAAACTTTCAATATTTTGAATCAAAATTTTTTTTATTGCAAGGAATTCATACATGTCATATGTAGATACTGTCTTAAAAAATATTAATAGACTGTGCACAAGTTACCGCAAAGTTCAGGATCTAAATGACGTACATGTATGTTGTTTTAAGTTACGTATACGGCCCAAGATCTTTATGGAAATTGCTTACATTGTTTTTCATATCGTTATTATTAATTCTAGAATAAATGAACTACAACTCCTTAAATTAAATTTTTGATAAATAAATAAAAATAAACACTTATAATTTGATATTTATTTCTAAGTTGTTTATAGGTACTGGCTGATACAAATATAAACAGACTGTGCACAAGTTATAGTAGAGTGACGGATTGTCAATTTTGAAAAATTTAAATGACCCATCTGTCACATGGATTTTGAAAAGCTGTTTGAAAAGCAATATCATTCTTCTTTCAGGAAATGAATGTCGTCGCCATAATATCTGGTGCCATCATGTCAAAAATCAAGGTCAAAGGTCATGAGTGGAAAACGCTCTATGAAGTACAGAATAGTTAAAACGCGTTAAAATCTTGAAATAGGGAAAACAAAATGAAAGCAACACCAAAAACGCTTAATATAAAGAAGTATAAAGCTATTACAAGAAAAAAATGTTTCAAATTACACACACTGACGCAACATCCGGTCTGCTAAAATTGTATGTAAAAAAGATTGTTTTTTAATACAAAAATAGTTTTTTATTTATATTTTATTGACATTTTGGTTTTGTTTTAGTTCACATGATTAGCTGTGTTACCCAACTTCACTATGGCAAATGCTTTTACGGATCTTTATTCACGTATTTTGAGATCTGATCGAGTTTCCGTCACAGGATAAGTTGCATAAAAATAAAAATGGAATAAACATTGGGATATGTTTTAAATATTCCATTCAGGATGTCAAAACAAAATAGGATAGCATAAAATTAAGTATAATTAGGGTTTATTTCACTATTCACGTGTTATACAAATGGTTTACACTCCTCCCCATTTAAGAAATTTTGAACATGCAGCACACATCAATCTATGCTATTTTCTTCGTACACGTATATATATCTGACTACATTAGTGTGTCAAGTACGGCAATTATCCCTGGTATGGTTTGAAATCACAACACTTTAGATAATCTGATTCTTCAGGCACCTCAACTGCATCAGTTGTAACAACAGTTTGGTGATAGCGACAGTTTTCCCCATTTTGACAAAGACACAAGCATGTGCACGAAAGATCCTGTTCCTTACAGACACATTTTAATTTAGTAACACAACATTTTTACAACTGCATAAACAAATCAAGTCTCTTAAAAAGTCTGCAGTAATTATTAAATCAAAAATAACAGGTTCAAAGTTTTATATTAGAAACTCTATTATAGACTACTAGTATATAAAACTGCAAAAAAATCCTTTCTTTTTTCAATAGCGTCATCAGTTGTAATCGTTTGCTATGGCAGAAAGATTTGCAAAACGATCCGGATTCTTTTTCATTGCGTTATACAAGGCCTTTTTGAAACAAAAAGTCGTGATGTCGAGTAACAACCACTAAGAGCATGTGCAAAAGGCAAAATCTGAACAACAGTTGATAGAAGATACACCAGAGTGAATGAGATAATAACCCTTCTGATATCAATAGAATTTTAAAATAACTCTGTTTGCAACCAGTCAGTTAGTATTCTACTAGTATGAAATGGAAGAATTGGGGACACAAAGCCAATAGGGTTAGAAAGTTGACTGCCATTGTTATATCTAAAATAGATGAAAGCTAGGTTTTGATCGGACAATTAAGCTTCGTGCATAGGGATCCTACGGGTTCTACTCTTATCGAGACCTGCATCAGAGTTATTTAACGTGCGAGAAACTGAACATTTTATCCATTCTTTATGACAGGACTCCCCTCATTCAATCACCTGGGACACACATCCCAGTCGCTTTGTGGTCAAAGCGGCCTGACTCGATGTAAGTTTTCTGAGCGCTCTTTAATGTCCCTCTTTACCGACAACTTTGGCGCTGGTGGCCTATTCAAGGCCCCACCCACCCTTCACATGTGTTTTCCATCTGAATGAAGGAAATGCACACCTAAACAAACTTATTCGTGTTGTCAGATTTAAAAAAAAACTTCCTTTTTCATCTCTACTGAAATACATTTCGTCGACTTGTACAAGATGAAAGCTGCCTTTTCGTGATTACAAGACTAAAGAGGTTATATGATCGCATATATCTGTAAACGTGGAAATTTTCGCGTTTTTTTTTTGTTGTTGTTGTAAATGTTACCTTTCGCGTGTGGGGATAAAATTGCGTTCCATCTGATTACTTATATTTTATACGCTTGAAAAGAAAGCATTCGCGAGGGGGGTATATTTGCGGATAGTTTGAGTTTGCGAATTTAGGGGAAAAAATCCCCAGGTAAAAATTTTCCCGTTAACGATATTCTTCTGCAATTTTCCAAACTCTTCCCTTTAGTAACCAGCTAAATACAAAGCATTACGAAACTATGGTTATGTTTTTTATTCAGTATTATGAAATTTTGTTGGCCGCCTTACTTAGATTTTTTTAATAAGGGATCAACCATTTGATTTATATGGGAGAGCTATGGATATTTGCTTCGTCCTGCCTTTTTATTTTCGGAAAAAGTCGAGCCTGGATTATTTTTTAAAGTAACTATAATTTTTTTAGCCAAAAAACCCATCCTGCCATTTTTTTACTCAAAGCAATGTCCTGCCTTTTATTTTTGGATTTTTGCCATTCTGCCTTTTTATTTCAAATTTCACCATAGCCCCCCCCATAAAAATCAAATGGTCGCTCCCTAAGAAACTACCTTCAGGCAACGAATTCGTCAGAAAATGGTTTTAATTTTCTTTTACTTGGTTTCTTTAAAAGCTTGATCTACTCTTTGAACCAAAAGACGCAACTTTAACACTGCTACATTCCTTATTCATATTTTTTTATAATCAAAGTCAAACACACCAACTATTCAAACGCACCCACAGGTTTCTGTTTGTAAACTTCATAAACAAACTACATTTTGTCAAAACTACTTGGTTTTCCGACTGTAATTATTAAATAAATTAACAAAAAACAACTATAAACTTCGAAAACATAATTTACAAAGGAAATAAGTTTAATATTGTAACAAAGAATGTAAACACAAATGACCTTGGAGTTAAAATTAAATCGAGTTCGTTAAAGTGCTGTATATATTCCGAATAAAATACGTCATCTGCTCGAAAAAAAATCTTGAACTATTCATTATAACTTTAAGTTAAAAGCATTTTTCTAAAATCTAAACCGGCTATTATTTCATTTTTACTTAATACTTCATAGCTATATAATTTTTTGAATGAAAAAGTGCAAGTTCGCTGTGGGAGAAGAGAAAAACTTAAAGTTTTTAGGCATTTTTTGGCTCTTATTCGGATACAAAGTACATCTACAAAAAACTAAAATTTATTTTGTTTACTGCGTCTTAAATCTTAATTAATCCTTATATTTTTGTTTTCTGATAATGAACTCTATAGATAATAAGCGGAAATATTTTATTTTTAGGTTAGATGGGATGTTGGTACGTATGTGCCAAGGGGGTACCTTCGAAAAACGTCATTTTAACGTCAGATGGCACCACATTTTTATGCGACGACAAACATTTTTTGAAAGCTCAATAATCAATCTAACATTTTTGACAATCAAATTCCATGTGACAGGTGGGTCATTTAAACTCGAAAACTAAACGACTTTTTCTCGTTTCGTCACTCTACTATTACATGTACCAGAAAGTTCAGGATCAAATTAATGACGTACATATGTACATGTATGTTGATTTAAATTTCGGCCGTAGATCTCTATGGAAATTGCTTACATTATTTTTGATATATTATTAATAATTCTAGAATAAATGAAATACAACTCCTTTAATTTAAATTAGATAGTTAATAAAAAAATGAAAATAAACACTATATATATTTGAATATTTCTTTATAATTTGTTTATAAATAAATATATAATTAAATTAATAAGTAAATTAAATAAGATTGTCGTTGGTAAACAATGATATTGTGGGTATTGGGAAAATTTATGATGCATGGGGAATGGAATGGTACAAAAAAAATGTAAATGGGGATGGGGATGGTAAATAGTGTATGTGGATGGGGATGGGGACAGTATATGGTGTATGGGGATGGTATATCGTACAATGGTAAATGGGGAGAGAGGGAAGTTTTTACCATACGAGTACTGTAGCGTTGCACGGGCGTAAAACACCAACTCACTCACCTAAGAACACAATCAAATTAATTATTAAGAGCTTATTTCATGTATGTATGCACCAAGAAAAAATACAAAAAACAAAAATACAAGACAACATTCAAAACACAACTGAAATTTTACAATAAACACAGCACACAAATTATTACCCCACTTGAGATAAAAAATTGGCGAATCAAAATTAAAAATATGAGTTGCACGTCCATATTATTTAAGAAAGGTTCACTGAAAATATGAAGAAAATCCACAAGGCGAATGCAAAAGTGTAACAGACGGACGAAATTACCCACCACCATATATTTGTATCCATGCAACTGCTTATAAAACGGGGGTATGAAAGCGATGACCATAAAAAACATGTATATTTAATCACACATATTTTAAAAAAGACGATGAACAAGTACTATCGTTCTTTAAACCATTTTAATGATGTCATTCTATTGTTTAAAGTGTGGATTATTTTTTACGAATTCACTGTGCTATCTATTGTTCATGATCAGTGTTCCATGAACTTTTAAAATTTGGGATAAAGATGCATTCATTTGTTCATAAAAACAAACACAAGGCAGTTTTAACATTTTAAAATGTAGTTGGTGCCTAGATATTACAAGGAAAAATTATGGCGGGAAATAGTCCCGTACAATGCAACTAAATTTTGACTGGTAATATCTCCTAAACCCAATTTCACTGAAAAACAAAGTTTACTGGGTTTGCTTTACCTAATTCTGTTGATTTTTTGTGTGTGTATCTATTATCGATGCGCCGCCCTATTAATGATATCTGCCTGATTTTTAGAAAAAGTAGTACTTAAACAAAAAGACTTTGCTCTGAACAAAGCGCCAGGCTCTACTTCTGCTGAAAATCTAGATGTTTAGATATGCATAGAAAACGAAAAACATTTAGATCTGCTGGAAGGTTTTAATCAAAAAGACTATATAGTGAACAAAGTGCCAGGCAAACCATTAAAACTCACTCGACTCTACTTTTGTTTTTAGATCAAGACTCTTATCTCAAATATAAGGTTATGAGAAGTGCTATGAGCTGAGATGACAAACTTAAGTTTCTTGGCTTTGTTTGAAAAAAAGAAAGAGAATGTTAGAAGGGGTAGGCGATGGGGATGTGAATTTAAATGCTGATGCATGTGTTTTTGAGACTGATTCTGACATTGAGATCGCAATGGTCGAATAAGAAGACCCGGACCTTTGATACATTTTAACACATTCAGTGATATTTTTGTTTACATTTAACTGTTTGTATCATTACTAATATGAAAAACAATAAACAAGCAAGATGCCACTGATTTGTTTATATATCTGATTGATCACATAAATATTCAGTTAAATTCGGAATTGTTTGGTCTCTTTTTTGACGAGCATGCAAATGTAAAAGAGATCAGCGGTTGGTAATCCTTCTTCTGATTTTTGTGCTCTACTGTTTGACGACTGTCCAAGTATGATACATGTACTAGGATTGGCAATGTTACCGTTGAAAAATCCTCTTTGTTGTCAAACAATGTTTCCTGCTATATCAGAATGGAAAAAAACGCTTCATGCACGTAAAATACCCCTTTGTGGACCGCCTAGTAGTGCACCACATAGGCTAAATTTTTCGCCCCTACCCACCTCTCCCTTTTTCCTGTGGTTCCTCAAAATTAACCGGTCCTTTGTTTCCCACCCCATCCCATTATTTCATTTATCATCATCATTTCATGTTCATTTTATCACCCTTTTCATGTTCATCGCCTGTAAATAACCTATATAGCGTTGCACGGGCGTTAAACACCAACTCACTCACTCAGTGACTCACCCAGAATTGAAACAACATGGAACGGTTTCTGTCCTTTTAAAACTCCCAAAGTAATCCGTACATATGTAAAGAAATGACTGAATAATACTTTCAAGGTCATCCATACATAGGTTTTGTCTTTTTTCCTGGATGATAGGATTTTATTTTCTGACCGCCACGCCTGAAACCATGTTAAAGTGGACTTGTGGTTATTGAGTCGAGAATCGTTTTACTAATAATTGGTCTCGGATCTCGACAAAAGTTATCCGTTTATAAAGAGCTTGAGTGTGACTCTTTAAGTGCTTCATTTCACAGGAAACCCTGGTACTGATTCATCAAATGAAGCATGTCTTCATTCGGGACCTCTTCTGCCAAAAAAATCCTCATTTTCTCCACAAACATATTAATGTAGGTGTCACTGTGTAAGTTTTACTACACCATTCTAAAATTAGTTTACTCTTTTGTTATATTTAGTTTGTTTTATTTGTTGACATTAATCCAATGATCCAAAACTATCGTATATCAACCTTTTTCTATTAGTCTTTTGTTGTATTTGTGGACAACCTTTTACAACAATGAATTTCTTATCTTTTTCATGTTATGCGAAAAGTCCAGACAATGGTTTTTTTCTTTCCTTGGCATATCATGTGGTCTGATAGGAAACCTTCCTTCTTTGGACTTTGACCATCAAAATAAATCTCATTGAACTCCAGATTTTGACCGTCGCCGTCTTGCATGATGTAATGAATATGGAATCCCCATAGTTTCAGTTTTGATATGTCTTCCCATATAATTATATAAAGCTCGGATCCTTTCAATTCATCAGTAGGGAAGTGTGTAAACGGAAAACAGAAGCCGGTATTCCTTAAGAATGTCAATTGTAAAACATCTGAAGCCAAAGCTTTACTAACGGTCACTCTAAAGTTCTCTGCTTCAATCCCCGTATCAATCCGACGTACTAGCTCATTTTGTCTCCTCCTCACACTTATAACAAGGTTTTTCTGCGTCTTTTCCTCGTCGTGAATAACATCGCCGTAGCATCAATAAGGAGGCAAGTTCTGTCCCTATGCTTTATGGTACAGACATCGAAGACTTTGGTCGTCCATTCTTGATTTTTGTTACAGAATTCTTAATTATACGCAAGTACCCACCGAATGGATGCATACAAATCTGACTGTCTATGAGATCTTCATATTATATGCTTTTGCATTTTTGGAGTGCCAGGCAAATCTAAATTGTTGATTTATCCCATTTTAGATTTCCATTTGAATTGTTTAATGTGCTATGTTGCGTTTGTAAAAAAACTTTGATCTCTTTCGAAGAAGCATAGGTACCGATGGGGCATTCGAATGCCAAAGTTCGAAAGGGCAGATACAAAACCAGTACACACAAATAAGGACAGGACAAAAAAAAACAACAGACAACACTTAAAACACGGAAGCACAAAAGCTACTGAATATCATTAACAACGCGAACTCTTGTTGTAACGAGAGTGTGCCCAGGTGATCCGATATAGTAAGCGGTTCCTGCCTGCTATAGCACACCCGTCGAGATGCCATTTCAGACTCAGTGTGTCAAATCCGGCAAAGGAAGACCCTTGTGCCCTTGTGCCCATTCAAAAATACAAATTAATTCATACGATAGTATAATTATGCACATTTCACAGGTTTTCTTCTCATCAGATGCATTTAAATCAAATCAATTGGAAGATCAAAAATAAAACCTAATAAACAAAAAGTACTCCGCACCCCGAAACATTATTGGAAGCCAATTATAGTGCCGCAAAATCTTCCATTTGCGGTGCAAAATCAAAGCGCTGGGGCGTTGAAAGGCAATCGGAATATGTAAGCTCTAAAATAGCAAATATTCTAAAAGATAATAGACACTCTATTTGCACAGGAGATTCTTCAATTTATAAACAATCAGATTCTAAAACTTTCGGTTGCACATGCATTGTATTGTACACAAATGGTATAGATTCAAAAACCCATTCGATAAAAATGAACTCGTCCATTATTTACTAGTGTATTAATTGTTTTGAATTTTACGAATGAATCAGAAATTAACCTACACTTGAAGGAAGAGTGCACGACCAAATAAGTTACAGATAAATATTCATGTATGTTCTGGAGCCGATCATTTAATAGTTAAATAGTTTTAAAATTTGCAAAGGAATTAATAAAACTTATTGAGTGTCGTTTAGAAATGGAGATATTAAAAAAAATGCATTAAATTCTAACATATTTGATCATATTTTAAAAAGAAATATAGAAGATAAAGAATTACATTAGGCAGATTACTCCGTCTAGACATAAAAAAAACCGCGAAAGCCAGCAGTATTCTTATGACTGCATCAGGCAGCTAACGCTTGCCTAAAAATGATGGGTAAACTAAATCTATATGCCTCTAAACCTGCATCTCCCTGATTCATTTTTTCAAACTCATTTTACCGACAAACTAATATCTGTTCAGTGTGATTCAGTTTGACTATGTTAAGTCAAATGCCAATAGGGGATTTTTCTTTGTACATTTTACAAAATAATCAAGCATAGTAAATTCGTACAATAACCTCCCAACAACAAACAACAGAATCGTCTGAAATGACCAAACGGGTTTTATTTAAAGTGCTAGAACATCAATTTTGTCATTTTGCAAAAATGAAATCATAATTTTTCCGGGCACAAAAGGCGTTTTCTGACATTTTAAGGGCAAGATATATTTATACTAAAATATGGCACATGTAAATGATGGAATATACTCGCTAAATCATTCAGGAAAAATAGTTTTGTTCAATTGATAAAATAACATCATTTTATGTTCCAAGCAAAAGTAAAAGCCAGATGTTGCTCAAAAACAATCATTTACTGTGCATACAATCTTTTGACACATTTTTCAGCTTAATTAAACGCTTACAAAGCATGCATCGCAAAAATAAAATGTTTTACTTGTCATGGTTTGTACAAGGGACATCATGGTTTAGTGTAGGGTGGTCATGGTTTGGTCAAGGGATATTTTAAAATGATATTTTAAATCTTATTCAATAATATGAGCTAACAATTATGTTTTAAACCTTAAACCGGTCATGTATATATATATTACCAAAATAATGCATACTACAAATCTACATATCAACTGCTCCTGGAAAAAATTATAACAGTATAATTTGTATGCCATTCATAAGACATGTTAGAGTAATCATGAGATAATTATCATTATACAGAAATTGCCATATCATGTTCCATATCATTTCGAGACTCCCATATTAAATGTAGGCATAAGCTGAGACTATAACATCGCTCGAGAAATGATATGGGATTTAATATGGAAACTCAAAGTCAAAATAGATACAAAGGTATACAGGAAAACACTGACTAGGCATTAGGTTTAAAGCATGATATTGCTTATTGCCGCTAATATATATACTAAAAACTCTGTACTCCCTACCAATGAAGCTTTCTTTTCCTTTCAGTATTAATAGAAGGACACAACTGAACTATTGCAAAGGGCATCAGATGAGTACAGACGTTGGTTTGTCATAGGGTTTTGTTTTGTCTTCCTTTACCGGATTTGACGCACTGAATTGACTGTTGGTAACGCGACGGGTGTGCTATAGCAAGCAGGAACTGCTTACTCTTCCGGAGCACCTGAGTTCATTCTCGTTTCGAGTTGAGTTTGCGTTGTTGATTAACATTCGGTTATGGATACCCCATTGGTACATATACCTCTGCTTCTTGCATATCTCAGGGAATATGTTGCTTCATCCATAATAATATTATTCAGTGCAACAGCAGTGCTTATAGTATTAGAGAAACATTTGCTTCATCCATAGTATTTTTTTTATATTATCATACAGGAGTAGCTTGTACTGTTTTTTAGAAGCTTATACATTGTACAATAACCATATTCATATTTAATTGTTCAATGGTAATCCTGGTGGTTAGTACATGTTGTTGGCTTAGTGACGGTCTAGAGCAATTAAAATGATTTAAATTATATATATAAAAATATCTATCTTTTATATGCCATTACTGAAGGTAACGATTAATAAATGCCAAGAAATGATCCAATGATTTTTTCGGGGGTTAAAGATGCGTATTAAGAAACACGGAAACACAGTATGTCGTCAAACACAATAAAACAGCAGAAAAAACCTAATAATTTGTCCGATCTCCTAAGTTTAGAAAATGTGATAAACCATGACATAATGGTATAAACCATCACAATTTTCTGTTCCCTTTACCAAACCATGACAAAATTTAAATTTGATTAATAAGCACAACTAAGCAGATTTAAAGCTAACACAGTAAACCTTGATCGTCATGTTCAATTCCTTTCAGCTCTCCTCACTATTTGATACTCAAATAAAGGTATTTTTACATATTTTAGAAAAAATCCCTTGTACAAACCATGACCTCCCTTTGCCATATCATGACAAAATCCCTTTACCAAACATTGTACGATATGACACATTACTACCTGTGAAGACATTTTCGGATGAATGCAAATGCAATGCCGAGAATTGCTCATATCAAAGGTCCATGCTTATCCGTTTCTAATCCCATATAGAGCAAATATTTAAAATAACCAATGTGATACATGCATCATGTTAAAATAAATGTAAATTTACTTATGAATTACACATTTCATTTTTGATGCGAGGGTGGGGAGTAACTCTAGGATGTTTCGTAAAACGGGAACAAAGTTAAGCAACATTATGCTGTTTACAAAATGTACGCTAAGTTTGATAGTACAAAATGTATTAAGGCATAAGCCAATCCTGCAAATATTTTTTTCTTCTTCAGATTTTAAATGTCTTTGTAATGTTTTCCTTAGAACCAGTATACACTTAAACATAAGAAGGAACAAGATACTGCAGTCATTATGCCAATAGGAATCAGGCTTAAGATGATCGCCCGATAAAACCAGTCTGAAAAAAAAAATCAAATAATATATTACTACTCGAACAAATATATATATATGAAGACAGCTATATTAAGTTCCTTTAACAACGATTTATCTGTTACACGCGTGTAATATTTTTTGTAAATGGGAAATCAAGACGTTTACTTCAGGCCCAAGTACTGCATAAATATGTCGATAATGTTATTGGTCGTGAATGCCTTCGACAAATCTTATACTATTAACACTTGAATATAATTCAATCTATTGTAACTTTTCCAATAGTTATATTTTGTCCTTATCATAAATAGACGGGTGTAACTTTTTTTAACTTGTTGTATCATAGCTTTACATACTTCAAGAAACTTTATATGCATGAATGTATGAATAACATCTGTATTTGATATTGTTTTAGAGATCATCTTGTTACACTGCATTAAATCGAAATATTTTGATTTGCCAAATTTTCTTAACGAAATGTTCACAGCATATGCAAGAAGCAGAGGTACAAATGGGCCATTCGAGTTTCAAAAGGTTTCATTCGAGTTTCAAAAGTCTGAAAGGGCAACAACAAACCTCTAAGCACGAACAAGGACAGCACGAAAACACAAAACACAAAATGAACTGAACTGAAATAAAAAAACGCGAACTCAAGTTGTAACAAGAGTAACTCAGGTGCCCCGGAAGAGTAGCCGGTGCCTGCCTGCTATAGCACACCCGTCGTGCTGCTAGTGTCAAAAACGATAAAGAAAGACAAAACAAAATTTTACATCAAACCAACATCTGCATTCAGTTGAGAAACAGAAACCTATATATGTCTAGCGTGCACGGTGTCTACCGTAAAATGTCTTGAGTAAAGACAGCAACCGTGGAGCAACATAACCCTATGTTAGCAAATGCAACGCTCTGCCAAGGAAATCGATGTAATTCTCCCGCAAGCTACGAAAGAGCTTCATATTTGGAACATTACGGCATATTTACAAAGACTATAACTTTTACTCTTACCTGGGGGTATATAAGGGACTTCTACTTTAACTTCAATGAGTCTCACAATCAAATAGCTAAATGATGACCCATAGGCATCCTGACAGCAAACAAATACACGGAAGGCGTCTATATCACTATATTCAAATATTGGATTATCTGTAGTATAAAGCCACAGGTCTGTGGACGTACCGGAGGCTGAAATAGAATCAGATAAGGCGCCTCCACTTTTACAATAAGTAGTGAAAAGTTTTATTGAAAAGCAAACATACATGTTTAGACTGATATACTAAAATACTTTTTGACAATTCAATCCAAAATGTTCATAAAAAAAACTATATATATTTTTAATGTTGTGATTACAGTATATAGGACGAAAATGGCTTGAAATAAAATATTTTTTAAACAATTGATAAACTTACGATCTGAAGAATTAAACTGCCTTAATTCAAAATTAAATGAATCCGGAATCGAATAGGGCATAGTACAACAAACTGGATCTGCTGTAGCATCAAACACATCAATCTTAAACAGTGGAATCGCCGATCTTAACTCCTCACTGATTTCAACTATGTGTGGTAAATTTGTCACTATGGGAGGCTAAAACAAATCATATTTAGTATAGGCTATTGTCCCGTTACTTTCCATAGAAAATAGTTATCGATAAAAATTAGAACTCCTGTGGTGCTGAGAAAAGATCCGCTATATTGTTTGTCCATCATTCTTGCGTATGTTATATTTTCTGATAGTGGTGATATTTTTTCTAGCATCTTAATTGTGTTATGATTGTAGATGACTTCAAAAATAAAATAACAGAAATTGTACAGATTCGTCGCAATAAGGGTGTAGTAAAAAGTTAATGTAACAAAGAAAGATACCCCCCTAAAAAAAACCCGCATAATAGAATACTCACATCTACTATTTTACCAACAATTTTAGTCGAACAATTTTTGCAATTTTATTATCCAACCATGGTATTACACACAAAGCGACCACACTATCATACTTAATATTAATTCTATTTAATAAACCCACCGCATTATACGTGCCTATGGTAACAGTTATAGACCCAGTATTACCGCAAATATCGGTAGCTGTTACAGTAATGGAGTAATCTGGGGTATCTTGTAGAAGTAGTTTTCTGGTCAAATCTATGGTCACTTAAGCAAGTAAAGACACATTAGTTAAGATTTAATTGAGCAAACATACTTCAACCTTACTTTGGTTTAATCAATAATTTCAATTAATGTTTAATTACGGAATCCTATTGGATGTTTCATATAGTGAGAAAATATAGGTAAAAGGTTCAACTTAAAGCGCTTAAAACTGCATCTTGACTTTAGGTAACTCGATTGAAATCTTTAAACACTAGATATACTTTATGTTAAGCAATTCTATAGATGGACAACAAATTAAAACACATGATACTTCTTGACTCGAAGTAACAAAAATACATTTTTTGCGTACTTCTAACATAAGAACTTTTTTTTACATATTTACACATTTTTGTTTAACTGATAGATCAATTAATAACCTGTCTCACTTAATTATGTATATAATTACACCGAGTAATTTGTTATTTTGTGTTTGAAAAAATATATATATATAAATATAAAGGATTTACTGTTCGTCCAAATAAATCCTACATGAACAAGAACGACAATCAAATGATAGAAACTCAAAAATACTGTTTGACCTACTTGTTTCCGTATTCAGCTCAAAGTACGTCCCTCCTCCCGGCCCACCGGTCTCTGACACTGTGTACGTTAAAATGTCGTAGGCATCAGGATCACTAGGGTTTAGGTAGATAGCTTGGAATCCTATCTCTGTGTTCCATTCTAGATTGGTCTCCGGTTCGGGTGAAGTAATTGATGGTGCGGTGTCTGAAACAGCCATATAAATGATACTAGTAACTTTTAAACGCTATTTAGTTTTTCAAATGTATTTGCAATACCGATAGTGTGCACTATTATCATTTGAAACCATGGAGCAAAATATGTTCATATCCTGTCACAGAGAGATGAGAATTCAGGTACTTGGTGCCTGCCTGCCTCGTGAGAGTTTCCGGTGCAGGGTTTAACAGATTTTAATAAAAGTCTGATTAACTTTTATAAATTCATAAGACCAAGTGTGTACCCTAGGTGGCTGAATAGGGTGGTCCTCGTCCGCAAGGGTTGTCAGGTCTATAATACGGAAATCCTGATCGCTGACCATAGTGGTTCAAAGTGTGTGGAGAGTGTCACGCTTCATGCACGTAAAAGACTCCCTTGTGGTACACCACACATTTTTCCTGTTTGTCACTCTTTTGTTGTATCTAATTTTTTTGTTCTATGCATTATCATATATATTCCTAATCATAATAAGTATTTCTTAATTGTACTATTATTTTGTTTTCATAATTCATGTAATTTTGATTCGCTCAAAGTGGGCACCTTAATTGGTATTTAAGAGCCAAAGAGGCATTCAAGTGTCAAAAGTCCAAAAGGGAAACGACGAAAACAAAAACAGCACGAGGATTCACAAAATCAATCGAACTGAAATCAACAACGCGAACTAAGTCGTGACAAGAAGGAACTGAGGGGCGACAGAGCATTAAATTATTAAAACATTTAACTAGTGAAAGACAAGATTGCAATTTAAAAAAAAAAAAAAAAATTTAAAATTATTATGACATACTAAGATTTTCTCGAAATTGACACACAAGGAAGGCTTTGTACAAAGCTCTATGACAATCGTGATGACTTCAACTTTCCAATAGTTAACTTTCCCTTTCTGTGTAGCAATATTCCGTCCGCTCCAGCATATGGAGTTTACGTATCACAATTGATTCGTTATTCCAGAGCATGTGGGGAGTACAACGACTTCCTTGATAGAGCTACACGGCTGACAAGCAAATTGTTAACACAGGGGTACGTTGCTTCCAGGTTGTTGTCATCACTTAAGAAATTTTACGGACGACATCATGTGCTTGTATGCAAATACGGGATTTCTATCTCTCAGATGAGCACAGATGTTGGTTTGACATAGAGTTTTGTAATGTCATCCTTTCCGGATTTGACCAACACTTAATCGATCTTTGGCAACGTGACGGGTGTGCTATAGCAAGCAGGAACTGCTTACTCTTCCGGAGCACCTGAGTTCACTCTTGTTTCGACTTGAGTTCGCGTTGCTGAATGCGGTTTTGTTGTTATGTGTGTGTGTGTTTTATGTGGTTTGTTTTGTTGTGATGATTTTTTGTCTGCCGGTTTTGTCTTTGTCTTCACGGTTTTATGATACTGATTACCCCTTTGGTACACCTTTGCTTCTTTCATTCCTTAGATTTGTGAGTAAAAGATAAAGTTTGTTATGAATAAATAACTTCTGCAGAAAAAAGCCACACAATTTTTTGTTTATAATCTAGTTGAATAAGTTATGACATTTAAGAAAAAAAAATAATTAGTACATGTAGTAGGCAGTCTTACATTACTTAGTAATATACATTCAAACAACCAGTGGATTTCATTTATACTTCAGGTCACTCTTTTTCAACTGAAAATCTATCAATAACTTTTTTACTGTGTATTATTTATGTGTTTTTTTATTCATTATCTACAGGGGAAGGTTGGACCAATAAAACTAGTTTAACTCCGCCAAATTTTATATGAGCCTGTCCTTGGCAAAGAATCTTCATCAAAGCTGATGTCTGTATTCGTGGACTTTACGTTTTTTGTTCTTTGTTAACAACGGATCTTTCTTTTAATTGAAAGATGCAAGCTGTTTTCCATTGCGGACTTTTTTTTAAAAAGGGCGTTTATTTTGTAGGTTGTGGTGCGTACAGTTTGTGGATTCGCCATCTAATCATCTTCTATTTTAGAAACTGAGATTACAGAAAATGTGATTATATCTTACCAGAAAATATAAATAGCTCAACTATTTGATACAAAAAAGCTTACTGTCAATTGTTGCGACCCATATTGAAAATGCCTTCCCGGAGAGTGTAGTTGCTGCAGATATATCAAAATTGTAGTTGATATCTACATCACCAGTGATTATTAGCTGCTTAGTTTTCTGTGGACAATCAGGTCTGTCTGACGTACTGCATGATTTGTAAGCTATGATATTAGAACCGGAAGAGTGCCTGTATATCAAAGCAATTTGGATTGTCGTATAAAGACTATTAATAATTTGGTTAAATGAACATTACACTTGGCTAAATTTAGGATTCTTGTAGTAAAAGTCTGATGTCACCTAAAGGTCTTAATCTTTCTTAACATCAACATTTATTTTTCATTTCTATCATTTTAGCGTACAGTTCTCTTTACTAGTTAAATTATTCCCGATGAATGAATCCCGTTTGGAATGGGAAATGGACTCTGATCAGCGTTTAGCTTTTCTGTAAATGACCATGCAGACAGCTTTGCAACCCGACCTCTTACCTTAGTAATGAATCGTGTTAGTAAAAACATCACTTTTCTCTTGCACGTTTAAAAATTGCTGCAGGTCTTGGTAAGTGTTGACACATTGGATGCCCCCGCGGAAGGCTTATACCTCCTTTTCAACTGGTAGTCAAAACTCGTTTGTTGTTTTCTTTAATTCGCCATCAATTTCATTTTCATTTTATCATTAATATTCCTTTTTCATTCAACCCCTCGGGTATTAAAACTCATTCTGCCCGGCTTAGAGTGGGATGTTTTTTGCTATATCTAACTAGTTAACTAACTATATTAAACGAAACGAATATTATGATTATGTACAATATAAATCTGACACATAGCCCGTCTCTTCCTTCGTTAAATGAAAACGAAAAGTTTTTAAATTGACCTTACCATGCAATTTTATCGTTTTCCATTATTGCGATATTTTCGTCTGCACTGTGAGTGTATGTCTGTTTTGTGTTAATGGCCGACTCTGAAAAAGAAACACATACCTGCAGCATGAACATCGAACCTGGTTTTTGATAATATTTGTATTTATGCATGTAATATCGCTATCAGGCAGGCAGCAGGGACCAAAAAGGGACGTAATTTTATATTGTTTTATGCCTGTAAATGGTACAAGTTGTTGGAGTGATTTTGTTCTCTTGTACATGCAGCTCCCTGCAATACCACCAATTTGAATAAATGAAAAATTTGTTGCATTAAATGTATGTACCAAGTTTAGGTAATACTTGGAATAACTTACAATGTATTAAACAAAATATATCAGTAAAAATGGAGGATGCTAATATGCAATTCAGTGACCGCTTTATACTGAAGTTAAGATTTGAAAAATGAAAGCGTAAAAATCTCAAATCGATACAAGGTGTAGCAATATTTGTTGGGCTTAAACTATGTATTATGAATTATATTTTCAATCTGCAAGATGGCGAGCAGTGACCGTTGGTCAAGTTAAACGGCTGTTGGCTGCTTTCTATAGTAGATTTGTTTTTAATTTCCGATTGTTTACGGTTTGCGTCGCAAACACTTATTCCACATCTCATCTAACTCATCATATTCTAGTCTTCTTTGAAATATAATATAAAATTTAATGTTACATGTATATTTTAATTTTCAGTGTAATTAATTACCTGAAATATAGATAGTTGTGAAACCCACAAAGGAATAGTTAGTTCCGTTAAGTCTGGCCACGCCTATTTTCAGAATTCCACTTGCTTTTACCCAAAACTGCCATTCTGATATTACACCACAACAAGTGATTGCCCAGGCGTCATCCATCAATATGTTCAATGCCCCTAAGATAAATAGGAAACGAAAACATCTAATTTTTATTTCTAAAATTTAAGTCCATAGCTTACATATTAAAAATATTTTGAATTTAACCTTCAGATCGTTTTGCATTTTCTGGAATCTTAAATCCAAACAAAACACCACAAATTTGTGTACAACTCTTTTCTGTCATTGAAAATTATCTTTTATTATATTGAGTTTTTACTTTAAGTGTGGATTTAGAAAACTTTACGTACCTGTGGATGTATCTGCAGTTTCAGTTATCTGTTCAATATAATCGTACGCAAAATAGTTTTCACCACACTCTAGATAAAAAAAAAAGAGTTTGAAATTATCAATAACAAAACATAGATTAAGTGCTTTCAATGAGTCATTAACTGCAGAAGTTACAGAGGATATTATAAAATTGAATTGTCTGTATGTCCGTCATCACTTACTCCTTTTAAAAGGCTAAATCGATTTGTTTAATGTTTTTTTTTTTTATTTTTTGGTTGTGTATACTTTTATACGGCAATTGTATTGAAATCAGACTAGTTCTTGATACATTGTACTCTTGGAACGCGTTGATTATTGTGAAATCACACGCATAGGGTCTTTATTTTGAATACGAAATTTAACAAACATATAATCAGAATTATCTTATTTAATTCAAAAGGATCAAAACGGATTGAAGCGACGGATTTTATTTATTCGGTTTCCATTTAATACCTTATCTCCATCAATTAAAAAATATATATAGATTAAATTATACGTACTTTCATTACATGCAAATAATGCATTACCCGTGAACTCCGAGACTATTGGATCTAGATACGTTGCGGTGATGTCATTAATTTGGCGGTAATTATTCGCAAGCTGGTTCAATTTACGATCGGAATAGTCCGCATTGTAGCTAAACCCGTCCTGTGCATCTAGAAGCCAAATATTGATTGTACTCGGCTTGCCAGTTGTTGTGTATGTGTTGTTTGTCTCTCCACTTGTGATTATGAAACAGAAATCGGGAACATCATCTCTTGCTCCTTTCTCAGCTGTAAACATAGTTTCCCAAACGTATTTAATATTTTCCTTTGTGTCAAGAATCCCTTGTTCGCCACCCAAGTTACTGCTTATTCCTTCAATGACCTTGGTTTCGGTTGTGAATGTTTGGAAATCAAAAATTTCTCGCACAACAGAGCCAAAAACAGCCATTGAAACCCTTGTATACATATAACCAATAGGGAAAGGGACAATAATATCTTTCGCAAACTGTCGCATTGGTTTTACCAGAGTACTGCTTGATAGTTGGGTATCACGTGCAAAAAAGAACCCAATGTCGTATCGTATCGGAGCACAACCTATTAATTAAAAAAATGATGAAGTACAACAACTAGAATAAAGTAAATAACTTTTGATGAGAAATAAACAACTAAAATATTTTGATTTAATGAAAAAGATAATTAGTTATAACACAATATAAATAAAAAAAACAGGATCTGAAATAAAAAGAAGTCAAAATTAGAAGAAAAACTTCTTACCTGAATACGCACTGTTTATAAAAGTTAAAAGGAAGAAAAAACATCCTATGAAGTTTTTCATGTTCATATTATTTATATGTGTTTTAGTTAAGAAATTAATTGTAAATCAACTATTTAATAAATGCCCATTATCATCAAATCATCATTATATGAGACACCTGACTGTGAAATATTTAAATCTTAAACAAAACATCATGCATGATTTTGTTCTTTTATCACACATTAACTAAATGGTCTATTTTAATTTTAAATAATAAATGTCATAGGTGGTTCGACTTGTTATACATGTCACACAGACATTTAATGTTTAAGAAGCCTCTCAAATTATTATAACCAAATTGTACAGCAAAGTTTCAGTCGGATAATTTTCAAAACTGTTTCGTCTATCAAAGACTCATGTCTTAAGTTTAAAGACCAACATTTACAAAACAAATTAAAAAAAAAAGTGTTCAAAGCAGAACTAAGACCAACCTTTTCTAGAAAGGTAAAATAATCTCAATATTCTTAAAACTAATAATTTAGAAATATTAACGGAGAATTTCTACATTGCTAGCGCTGTATCTCCAACATAAAATCTACTATCGGGCAGATCATTCTCGTGAAGACAACAATACTCCATCGGCAAAGCCAACGGCCAATATGTCCAGTGCGGGGTCCGGGTGGCGAATAGGCGACTAAGTGTCTATCGGTTCTGATGTCGGGTCGGTGCTCAGCCAACAGAGAGACCAAGTGTGTACCCTTAAAGGCTAAATAAGGAAGCGCTCGTTCAGAGGGGTTGTCAGGTCTATAATACCGAAACCCTGACCACTAACAATAGTTAGCCAACGAGTTTGGATAGTGCCACACTTAATGCACGTCAAAGGCCCCTTCGTGGACCGCCAAGTAGTGCACCACATAGACCAAATTTTCTACCCTACCCACCTCTCCCTTTTTCCTGAGGTCTTCAAAATTTACTGTGTCTTTGTTCCCCACCCTACCTCCAATTTTTCAATTATCATCATTTCATGTTCATTTTATCATCCCTTTCATGTTCATCGCCTTTAAATAACCTAATATAACGTCACAAGGGCGTAAATCACGTAAAACACCAACTCACTCACCCATTCACGCTCTAAATCAAATGACAATAAAGTTAAACACTGTCAGAGTGACGCGCTTTTGATTCAACAGAGACACTAAAGCCACTATTTAAAAACTATGATTGCATACTGAACTAATTTTGCTTAAAAGTAATATAAATATTTAGTGACATATTCTTCTTTATCGATAGAATAATAGAATAATAAAAAAAAACAATGCGTTTGCGTTTTAAATATATACTTTGTTTTAGCTCTTAACTAGGTTTCAGGTTATAATACTGAAACCACCGTTGCAGCAGTTTTGCCGTGCGGTTAAATTTAATATTAATGCAGTCATTAAACTTTCAGTTGACTTCTTGTACTGAAGATCTTTTGGTATTAATGCTTTTTTTATTTTTTGTATTTGGCAACCTCATTATCGATTCTTGTTTGGTTTTCAAATTTACTTTATAGTTTTAAAACCTCTCTGATAGTTTTGTTTGATCAAAATACACGTCGGACACAGCAAGTCTTTATTAATATAGTTTATATACATGTACATGTACTTTCATTATGTTCACTTTCTTTTTTTTTGTTAAATGGATGTCAGGCTGTTTTTTTTTTGGATCTATTATTCATGTACAAATCGTTAGTTTTTTTTATGGGACATGTCATATCTAGTGATTTTTCTACTTTTTACTATATAGTTTTTAATTAAGTCACCCAAAACGTAGTTTTTTCAATGTTTCTTCTTCTTGTGCATCTTATGTTTCCATATTTCGATGCTTTATATTGAGATCTTCACCTCAAAATAGACTCTCAAGGAAGACTTTCAACAAAACTCTATGACAAACGTAATGACCTTAGTGTAGCAATATTCCGTCCGCTCTAGCTTATGGAGTTTACGTATCACAATTATTCGATACTCCAGAGCTTGCGGTAACAACATCGATGGCCTTGGCAGGGCGTCACGTTTGTTTTATTTATTTAAACTTTTGATCGCGACTATTTATGTCAACCAGGATTTTTATTTTTTTTACTGATCACCTTAGTATGCTTATCACAATGTATGCTTCGGATGACTGCTGTGACCTACAGTGTTTGCATGAATGACCACTTACAGGAGAAGGGTTAAATTCCCTTTTACGATTACAGACAATTGCCATATCAACCATATAGTTATGATAAGTTCACCTAGTAATGCTAAGCACAATGCATACTTTGTAACTGCAAGGGTTCTCAAGAGCGTTCCTTCACGTCTCGTTGTTCTCGTATAATAGAAGTCTTGTCTCAGGTTCTATCTTGCATTGGTGAATTGAACTTTTATCGATTCAATTTTTAAAGCTTGTTATTTTTGTGTTTTGTACAAAATTAACAATAAGGGGAAGGTAGGGTAAAAAAAACTAGTTTTACCCCGCCACATTTTATATGTATATTTATATTTTCTATATTTTTTTATAACCTTTTTAAAATACATTTTGTGTATCGCGTGACTTTAGTCACATGTGCGATGAGGAAATATATTTTAGCGGGAATATACAAATTGTAGAAATTAAAACCATTAATGCCTAGGAAAGTTACCGGAAAATAGTTAAATCGATTTCATATCGTTGTAAGATAGCGTGGTTCATTCATAAATAAAGTTCTATTTAAATTCAGTAATTGCCTTCCTCTGTCGAAAAAGTTATAAACAACACAAACTATGTTAAAACCTTTATTAATTGCCTGCTGTTAACTCTTCCTGCCTCATGAACAGATGAAAACCAAAGTTGGGACGATCGAGAAATCGGTCATTGAACTAAAGAAAACATCTAATAAACAAGGAGAGGAAATAAAATTTGTACGAAATGACAACTGTAGAATTGAGAGAAATATGAAAGAGTTAGAAAAGCAAATAAATGAAAAATCAGCTGATATACAAGGACTTGGTAATCTATTCGACGAAACCAAAAACAAACAAGATAATACGATCAAAGATGTTAGACTGCTAAAAACACAGATCAGCAAAGTAGCTAATGATTTAGAAGACTACTCAATTGAAAAATCACATGAGTTTCAAGCTGCTCTAAGTGACGTTCGAGCTGAAAACGATGAACTGCGCGACACGGTGTTAGACCTGCAATGCAGGTCAATGAAATACAACCTTATCTTCAAAGGTCTACCCGAGCGTGAAGGCGAAAACACTGAGCAGATTATTAGATCATTTATCCGAAATGAATTAAGTATAAAGTACAGGCTCGAATTGGGAAACGTACATCGGTTTGGAACTGGAAAGGGGAAATACTATAGACCGATCATAGCTCGATTCCTTTACAACAAGGATTTAGAAACTGTTCTTTCTAACACGTACCGTCTGAAAGGAACACCATTCTCTGTCAACCGACAGTATCCGGATGCAATAGAACAGGCCAGACGAAGTCTATATCCAGTGATGAAGGAGAAACGAAATCAGGGGTGTCACGTAAGACTAGTGAGGGATATCCTGTATGTTGACGGACTGGTGTACCATGATGACGAAAATGACAAAACATCAACGCCCACTAAGAACAGATATGAGAGAGGTAGCTCACACACACCAGACAATCGATTCCAGGGCAAACGCCGCCGCACATCGACGCCAAAAAACAAATAGGACTCCCGTGGAGATTCTACCAATAGCTGTGACAAATGTAAAGGAAATGTTTGTAAATGTAACAATGTCTCAGATATGTTCAGTATTCTGTCATTGAATTGTTGTGGTATACTGAAAAAAATGCACTGTCCAGAATTTATAGAATTTGTTAGTAAATATAATTTTATTTGCCTGACTGAGACTAAAACTGATGACTTTGATACTATAAATATGCCAGGCTATACTTTTAAGCTTCTTAATAGACAAACTTATAAACGAGTTAAATCAGGAGGCATCGCCTTCGGCTATAAATCAGAATTTGAAAATTTTGTCCATTATATACAAACGGACAGTAAATTAGTTTCCTGGTTCAAAGTTTCTGCAAATCTTTTTAATACTCCTGAAGATATTATCATTGGCAATATCTATATCCCACCCGAAAATTCTATTTACAGGGCTGATGACCCTTTCAATGAATTAGAAATAGAGTATTTGAATTTTTCAAATAATTACAGATTTATACTCCTAAATGGAGATTTCAATAGAAGAACGGGCAAAGATGCAGATTTTACAGAAATTGTAAATGATAGTCATAACTCTATTAATAATGTGCATAATTTGTGTTATACACTTGCTGATTTTGATATGAATCTTAATAGAAGCAGTAAAGATTGTACAAAAAACAACTATGGTAACAACCTTTTGGAAATGTGTAAAAATAATAATCTGTTCATTTTAAACGGTAGAGTCAATGGTGACAAAATGGGCATGTTTACTTGCAAGCAAACAAGTGTTGTTGACTATTTTATTTGTACACATGACATGTTATCTTGTATTAATACTTTGAATGTCATTGATTTTTGTTCTCTTTATTCAGATGTACATAACCCTATTGAGCTATGTGTAAAAGTGCCAAGGGAACCTAATCCCCCTATGTTTGAACAAAATAATTTAAATGATAAGAAGAAAATAAAAAAATGGGATACGGATAAAGTAGAATCTTACCTAGAAAATATTGATATTCATAAGGTTGAGCAATTGATAGGTGAATTAGACAAAGTCAAAATCGAAAATTTGTCACAAGATAAAATTGACGCACTGATCGAGAAAACAAACGCTTTGATCGTTAATCCAGCAGAACAGGTCTTCGGAACGTATGAGCGAAGTCTGAATAACGGTAAACAGTCTTCGAAAAATAACAAGCCGTGGTTTAATTCTGAATGTCGCAGAAAACGAAAATCTTACAGAGTAGCAAAGTCTCGATTTAGATTACGTAAATCTGACGAAAATAGAAATATTCTTCGACAAACGGAGAAAGAATATAAGCGTGAAACTAGCAAAGCGCTGCTATCGCATCGACGAAATATGAAAAAGAAATTACGATCGCTGCGAACACAAAACAGTAAAGAATACTGGAATATTATTAATACGAGACAAGACCGGCGAAAGTCAGGCGCGGCCATAGAAAATTTGTTTGATTTCTTTAAAGATCTAAACAGCGGCGACGGTATCGAAAACACGGAATACGAGAACGTCGCAGGTACTAATGATACCATTAATATGAATATAAATTGTGAGATTTCTGAATTAGAAATACTAAAATGTATTAAAGATTTGAAAAATAACAAAGCATGTGGTGACGACTATGTCACAAATGAATACATTAAACATACATCACATATATTATTACCAATATATTTAAAACTTTTTAATATGATATTTGATTCAGGCAAAGTCCCTAGTATTTGGCTTGTAGGAAATATTCTTCCTTTTTATAAGAATAAAGGCAGTATCTCAGATCCGAAAAATTACAGACCCATAACCATTTTGAGTTGCATGGGTAAACTTTTTACATCTATTTTGAACACAAGATTGGGTGCATTTATGGACGAATTTTTACTGTTGAATGAAAACCAATCCGGCTTCCGAAAAGGGTACTCTACCATTGATAGCATTATGACATTACACTTATTATTTGAACTTTTAAAACATAAGAAAACGAAACTGTTTTGCGGCTTTATTGATTTTGCAAAAGCATTTGACACGGTATGGCGACCGGGATTATGGGGTAAACTACTTGAAACTCAGATCAATGGCAAGATGTATGCAGTAATTGTAAATATGTATAGTAATATTAAATCTCGAATATTTAATGGTGAAACATACTCGGATTATTTTCCATGCAATGTAGGTGTACGTCAAGGAGAAAACCTATCTCCTCTACTGTTTTCCTTATACATTAATGACTTGGAAGATTTTATGTCAGCAAATAATGTAACCGGTATTCAAAGTATCACTAGCGACATAAGTATCGAGCTCAATTTATATGTAAAATTATTTTTGATTCTTTATGCTGATGATACAGTGTTATTGTCAGAATCACGAGACGATTTGCAAAACCAACTTAACCTGTTACATGAATATTGTGACAGATGGAAACTTAAGGTAAATGTGGATAAAAGTAAAATTGTAGTATTCTCGAGAGGCCGAAATCCGAGAAACTTGCATTTTACATATAATAATGATGATCTAGAAATCGTAAACGAATTCGTATATCTTGGGGTATTATTCTCGAAAACTGGAAACTTTGCTAAAGCTAAAAAATATAATGCAGATAAAGCTAAGATAGCCATGTACGATATTATTCGTAAAGGTAGAACACACAATTTATCCATAGAATGCCAATTAGAGCTCTTTGACAAAGTAATCCAGCCGATCTTACTGTATGGATGTGAAGTATGGGGTATAGGTAATAACACGATCATCGAACGAGTACACTTAAAGTTTCGTAAAATGCTTATGCACGCCAAAAAATCCACACCGGATTATATGGTATACGGGGAACTAGGAAGATATCCATTAGATATCAATGTAAAATTAAGAATTATCAATTATTGGGGTAGACCCATTTCCGGAAAAGAATCAAAACTGCCGCGTATTTTGTATGATCTGTGTCTTAAACAAGATAACCAGATTGATTGGCTAAAACATGTAAAATCTACTTTAACCACATGTGGACTACCATTTATTTGGGATTTCCAACAATTCTATAGTACTACATGGCTCCACGCTTCTGTCAAGCAAAGCTTAACTGATCAATTTCATCAAAATTGGGCATCAATTATTCAAAACTCACCAAAAGCCATCAATTATAGGATATTTAAAGATCAAATAGAATTTGAGAACTACTTTAATCTTTTAGATGATAAAAATGCGATAACCCTTTGTCGTTTCCGAACAGTCAACCACAATCTTCCTATAGAATCTGGAAGGTGGCGTAACACTCCGCGTGAAAACAGAAAATGTACTTTATGTGTAGGAAATGAAATCGGCGATGAATTCCACTACCTTTTTATTTGTAATTCATTAACCGCTGAACGCAAGCAATTTCTAGACTTGAAGTATAGAAATAGGCCAAATATCATTAAATTTAACCAATTGTTGAATAGCAAACATACCCCAACTTTAAACAAACTCTGCAAATTTATTAGAACTATACTGAAAAAGATAGATTCTCCAGGGTAGCCTCTCCAATGCTCTTTTCCCTTTTTCTTTTTTTTCTCTTTATCAAACAAATATTGACATTGTATGTTTTTAATTGTGCTTCTTTCTGTACCTCCATTTATGTTTATTTATGTTTGTACCTTTGTATATTGCATATATTATTGTAATAACTTTATGTATTAATCTCTGTACCATTGCATATGGTTTATTGAGAAATAAAGATATATAGATGTCCGTCATCTCAATCCACTTTTTTTATTCTACTATAGTGCTTTTTATATTGTTCTAATTTGCGTTAGCCTAACTGTTTGCTTTTATTTATTTATTCTTTAGTTGATGTGCTGTCTGCATTTATGTTTGATTTTATATTGCACACTATGTCACTGGTTTACAAAGCTCATATTTTTGTTATTTTGTATATAATATGACGACTTTAAATAAATATTACTTTGATACTTACTTTACTTGCTTAACAAAAATCGCTTGCCTTCGTTCAAATGTGACTTCCAAGTACACGGTACCAACGGTACTTTGATTTAAATTGCCGTCTCTTTATGAAGGTTGTGTCGCGTAAACTTAATCCACATCTCTTTATCGTTTATTTGGATGCTGGCTTTTACCTACCGTATGGCGGGTTATTTTCGTTGAGCAAATTTTTCGCGATTTTAGTAGATGAAGTACCTAAAAACTTTTCGCCAGTTAAATTTCATAAATCAAATTAAATGTTCAATACTGTCAATTAAGATTTAATGATTTTGAAGCAAAATCAAGTACTGATTGCAGAAGACACATAATAAATAGATCATTACAAAATAATATAGAATCTATTTGGAGTAGCCACAAAACAGGAGACGGATTAATAGAAGCTAATAAGCTTATTTCCGAATCCTTATATGTTTGTACATTGCTTATGTTGTAAAAAGATTTATGTTAATTTGAAATATAAATATGTTTAAACTAACTAATAATTTTCCGCGTTTTTTAGTAATGAGGAAAAATTCATAAGATCATGTGACTTCGTATGTAAGTGATGGTCAGGTTGCGGAAAAACATCTTATGAATTAATCATTTTTTACCCAACACCCGAACTGTCAAGATAGATGCCGCACAAAGTATATTTACTTCCTATTAGGAAGGCAATTTCGCGTGAAGTATCGAATGCTATTTCCTTACCACAACAGCACCTGCTAGACAACATATAGCTACTAAATATGGATAGCAAGATGACCAGACTGCAAGCAAATCTTCAGAAGAGCCGGACTGAAATTTCCACTTCTCAGTTGGCAAGAATTGTGGAAACTTTGATGGACAACTTTACATTTCAGAGGAAAGGAAACGAAAACCAATTTAAGCACGAAGTGAAAGTGTTGACCAAATTGAAGGAGGCAAAAACTACACTGGGGGCACAGGAATTGACATTTGATGCAGTGCAGAGTGCAAAAGACAAGATTACTGAAGGTTTTCAAATAGTACAAGAGAGGCAGAAGCTTATCAAATTAGCAGATTCATCACAGTCATGACAGTTATCAACGAGTATGTAGTAAACCCAATACCAGAAGACGAATAAAGGATGATTCGAGATTAGACCAGAGCTGAGAGGAAAAGCAAGAGCGAAAGGGCCAAAAAGAGGAGATTTACGCCTTAACAGAAGAAGACGGACAAGTCTGACGAGGTTTCATTTAGACCTGCAGATGTTACTGTTGTTGAAAAAGGGGACACTGGAACGATGATTGTCCAGATAAAAAATCTAAGATAAGTAACAATTTTATTTTATTTTTTTTCTCATTTAAATTCAAGAGTAAATACTCAAGTCACTTGAGCCATTTTTCAATATAAGACAAGACAAAATTGATAATCACAAAACAGTGACATATGTGATAAAAAAATTTCCGCGTTTCGAAGTCATCTCATGAATTAATTATTCTCTTCCCAACACCCGAAATGTCAAGTTTCATGTTTTTTTTTAAAAGTTTCATATGTCACAGTGGTGTAATTTAGGTTTTATTTTGTCTCTTTTTATTATTTAAATTTCTTTTTTCTATATATTTTCAGTGACTAGCAGTCTCGAAATATTGTTTTCTCTCAGTGTGATTGTTTGCTTTTGAATAATTTGTAAAATAAAATTCAAGTCAGTGAAGGTTTTCACACTGTATCCCTAGACGGTCTGTCGAAAGGTATTTTTGCCATGAAAACACAGGTTTCCAGTGTCAATTTATCCTATAGAGGTTTTAATCTCTGGTCTTCCTGGGCGTGCCTTGGCCGATGGAAGGGGTAAATTAGACTTTATTATTATTTTTTGGAATTTTTTGACTTTTGAAATAATGTATTTAAATATTATTTGACCATGCATTTATATGCTGCTATATTTGAAAAGTTTCTGAAATAAACTCCGGAGTCCATCTTCTATATACTGTTGGGCAGTCGGCAAATTAAACTTGTGTTGTGTTTTATTTAGCTGTTTTAGATTTCAGAGTTTGTAAGAAACTCTTAGCCATATATTTAATGCAACTTGGTTTGTAGATGGGTATAGTGTGTACATCCCTATTACATTGTACATCTTCACAACCGTGATGTGTTTTTGTGTAACGACATACTTAAAGATCGCAATGGAAAGGGAGGTTTGGTGCGCTTTAAAACCTGGTGTTACCCACCTGTTTTTTTTTCTCAAATGCTTGTACCAAGTCAGAATCATTGCGATCTTCATTTTTTCCGAAATGTCTTCTGCGTTTTGTCTTTTCTCATGGACATTTGAGATTGATCCTGCAAGTTAAGTAATTTTGTTTTACCTTTATATTCTTATTTAAAACATTACACTAGTATACAGTATCAATAAAACATCAATAAACAGTGATTGACATTTATTTTTCTTCTGCTGAGTTGAGCAAGCGTATCTCATAGACAAAATAATGATAAGTAAAAAACAATGCAACCAACAACACCGGAATGTTCGGAAAACATTTAAAAAGTTAAACATATTGACGCCTTCATGGAAAGAAAAAATTAAAAAATACTTAAAATTGTAATAAGGGTCACTGGTAGTGGTCCACAATATTCAATCTTAAAATAATTGATATTTTAAACGAACCCGACAAACTAAATAAAATGTCAAGCAATACTTAACATTTATTCTTAATTTTTAAATTTTAATTTAAGCACTAAGTGAAGACAAAAATAAATATCACAATCAGCAATCAACAAACTTTTTTTGGAAAATACAGTTTTCGTGTTTAATTTTGATAGCCATGAAATATGATTTATCTAATATATTTTAAGCTTTGAAGATTTGATTCTCTGTTTTTGATTGTAACCAATGTACGTCACCAATACATTCCAATTTTTGATTACAGAAATAATGTTATTAAAACAATGAGGACAAAGTGTAAGAAAGCAACAATGCCAAGAAAAATGAAAGAGCCTTTCAGTACAAAAACTCCAAATGGAAATAACAATTAATATCGAAATTTACAATTAAAAAGCAAATCGTCTATTGAAAAAAGAACAAATAAAATTTAATAACATAGGTAAATAACTATCAAGTTGAACATTGATTTGTCTTTCATAGTTCCATGTGTATCTGGCGAGGTGTACATATGTTCCTACTGTCAACTTGCCGATGGTTTGTTGGTTGTTGTCGGATAAGAAAATCACGTGCTGAGAGTCCACCCAACTTTTCTTTTGGGCTTTTTATCTGAAACGTTATAAATAAATTTTAGTAATATCGAAATTAAAAGTGAATATACCGTGAGAAAACTTATTATAAAATTTGTGACATTTTTCCTAAGAAATCCTCATAAAACAACAGATTCTAATTATAAGACATTAGCCACGATTAAAATTTTGACATTTTACAAAGCTTAATAACTAACCTAATGACTGCAATCTATCAACTTTCCAAACATACGTACATGTACATGTACATTGAGCAATATTTCGTCCATTTTGGCTTATAAAGTTTCGCAAGTAATACGTTATTTCAGAACATGCGGAATTGACTGAACGAGTTGCTCAGTAGATCGTCACCTCTGAAACAAAACCTGTTATCCTAAGTCTATCTTTTTCCTAACATAATCTTTTCTCATGAAATACAAATTACAACAATGTTCCAGACAAATAAATTCTGTTACGCCTGAAGCGCGTTTCGTCTATTCGAGGCTCATCAGAGGCACTCTACCAAAAATTTAAAATGCCAAACACTATATGAATATGAAGAGCATAGAACAATTATAATCAAAAATGCCGAAAACTAGAAACCAAATTATAACTAAGGCCAACCTATATGTATGTCTGGAGTAAAAAGAAACTTTTTAACAATTTGACATTTTTTTTTAATTTAAACGAATAATTAATAGATTTTATGTGTTCATCAACTCAAAAGTATTGATGCCGGAGCGGGCTAACCTCGGGGAATTAAAACTCCACCAGCAGCGCTAACCATCACGGATGTTAAAAATATAAATTACAACAAAGTTTCAGACAAATAAATTTTGCTACGCTTGACGCGCGTTTCGTTTATTCAAGACTCATCAGAGGCGCTCTACCAAAAATTTAAAATGCCAAACACTCTATGAATATAAAATGTAATTGAAGGTTTCATATATGGTGTTTTTGGCGAATCATCCGAGTTGTCATAAAGTTTTTAAATAAATCCTCTTCCTCATAACGTATTCAAAAGATCCTAAGCAAACTATTAAAAATCACTTTGTTTCTGTTACAGGCAGGAACTGATGACCGAAGCATCTGATTCATTTATCAGTGAGTTTGCGTGCACTTACTCACGATCTACTGATTGTGGTTTGTTTGTGTTCTAATTGATGCTGTGTCTTCGACGTCTCTTTGTTATATCCATATGTTTGCGATTTTCGAATGTGCGAATTTCTTTGCCATTTTTAACTGGTTTTGTCACAGCAATTAGATTGTGTATGTACCAAGATTTTTATTTTGAAAATTGAACATTAAAAGAATAAAACTGTGCGTTGATTATGTACTAGCAACATTTATATGTGAGTATATATATTTATAATGAATAAATATGTACATGTATATTTGTGATAGGTCAAAACACATACTATTAGGAACGTGCACATCGAGGGATTATTAAAATAAATGAAATAAAAAAATATAAAATACATGTAATACGCTTATGTACATGATATATGTTTTAAAGGTATGATTATTCGACAAATAATAATTAACTACCTATATGATTATATATATATTATATATTTTTTAAATTATAAAACTAAGGACAACCGTCTAACTTACTGCGCAATTCTTTTTCGTTATATTGATATACTGTTGATGCAGACCGAAATTGAATTTAGACGTTGCAATGTAAATTTACAAATCTATATGAAACACATTACTTACGTTATATAAAAGGTGCATTAGCTGGTATTATCGTGTTTGTCTGAGAATGTTGAGGAAATTGCAAAGAGTTTAACATATCATTATCTAAAACATGTACTTTATTGAGAAACTGAAAGGCCGAAGGATCTAGAGAATTGGTTAAAAAAAAAGTAAATGCAAAAATACCATGCGCTTTATATCAAAGCCTAACACACATTTACCTCGTAACAGACCACACCCAGTAATAACATTTCGTGCATTGAATATTGACGGATTACGACCACAGAGTCCGAATGGACCGAGAAAATTAATATAAAACAGCACCTTTAAAACTGGTTCTTTTTTTTAATTTAAAGAGAAATTTCGAGAATCTTAAACAACTGTTTGACAATATAAGCTGGCAGCTTCCAAAATTTTATTAATATCCAGCTAATGCACCTTAAACATTTTGGGTCAAAACTTTACAACAACATACCATTGATTTCCCATCAAACGAATCCGCAAATGTTTCCTTGACCAAATTAAGGATTTTCGAAGAACTTATTGGACCTCTGCCTCCATTTTCATAGTAGACTCCTAAATACAAATATGGCTTCTTCAATTATTAAACAATATTTGCTCTTCAGAAAAAAAACAATTTACAATTCTAAGCTCACTTTTTTCTTCTTCTTTCAACTGTATATTCGAAAAAATAAGTCTTATAGTTTGCAGTGTGCGAATGTAACTTCTTGCTGCCTTCTCCTTTCTTATGGTTTTTAATGGTCGTTACAAACTTTTGATTACAAAACGGACTCTTTTTCTTAAATAAGCTTCAAGCTCCATTATCCAAAAGTAAAAAAAAACATAGAGATAAAAAAGCATTTAAATTGAAGTATATAGAACAATGATAAATATAAGCAAGAAAAAAAATGTAGGCCCATGTGCTTGTTTCAACGATATAAGCGTTTATAATTTGGGCGAGAAATAGATTCTCTCTAAATTTTTCTTTACTTTAACATTGTCGAAAGTTGGCATCTTTGAGCCTCTAAAAATGTATGACAGAGTAAATACAATTTAAAAAAATGGTGAAAGGCATTTTTTGAATATGAAAAAGAAAATAAGGATTCATGTGCGAAAAATTTCAAGCATAATAGATGGGAAAAACCAAAAGACCTCGAAAATCTGACACAAATCTCAAAATTTGAGGGCAAACCTTTAAGTCAGCAAGCCATACAACAAAAACATAAACTTTTGAGAGCTTTTTGACCGACATTATTTCCAACTGCTTGTTTGTTTTTTTGTTTGTTGTTTGATTTATGTCCAGTCAACAAAATTTCAGTCATAATAAGAACAAGAACTAATTGAAACTGCTAATTGGATTGTGTAGACCCACTCAGGACACTGCTCCTATAACACAGACCAATGTATGTCAAGCAAAAACAGCCAATGAAATGAATCCATACAAACGTGTGGCTATGTAAAAAGAGGTTGAATGATTTCCATTCCGCGACACCAGTTAAACATGACGCGTAAATTTGCACCATTAAATAATAATCTTTATTTGCAAAATACACCCATATGGGTCAAAGCAAAAACAAAAACATGTAAAATACAAAACATATACAGAAAACAACATAGTATACAGAATATTAACATAATTATGGAGTTATAGTTTTGAGAACATTTTGACCAATGTGGACCCTATTTTCGTAGTACCAGTGACTGCTTTATAAAGTCGCATACAATTGGAATCAGTTCTATATCGGGATTCAAAATTCGTTGCATATGTATAATTTTATTATTTAAGTCGATGTTTTGATTTAAATTTAATTTAATAAACATAGTTTGTCTTAATTGTTTGTTATTGTTACAATACAGAAGAAAATGATATTCATCTTCAACAACTTCACATACAGAGCACAGTCTATTTTCTCTTTTAATATTTCTGTATCTTCCTAATTCTATATTTAATTTGTGGTCGCTGACTCTTAATTGTGTTATTAATTGTCTGTTTTTAAAACTTGTTTCTTTTAATAAATATTGTTCTAAACCAAATTCAGTCTTTAATTGTTTGTATAAAAATAATTTAGAATCATCGGTCAAGCTGGCTAATTTCTGCATTATTATATTTTTGTAGTTATCTTCTATTTTTTGTTTAAAATTACTTTTTAATTTATTTTTAATTTTCAAAAAGGGTTTGTCCAAATTCTCAAATTCTGTGATATCTAATTCACATTCTTCAAAAATTTTGGAAGCAAGGGTGTACCACGAGTACATTCCTTCATTGTGTAGATTTTTGTTTACAATATATGCTTCTTTTAACAAAGGGTTAATCTTTTCAGAGTTTAGTCTGCAAAAATACATCATTACTTGAGTTTTAATGAAACTTTCAATAGGCAATCTACCAAGCTCTGACTTTGATGAGATATTGCATGCCGTTTTTTTAAGTCCTAAAATCGATTTGCAATATCTGTTGTGTATTTTTTCAAATGAGGATCTATCTGCCAGAGTCAGAGTATCACAAATATTACCATTTCTACTGGCTCTATCTTTTGCTCTAGCTATAGGCAGATATTCCTCCATAAACCATATTTCACAGTTATATAATAAAATTGGTCTAATTAATAGATCGAAAAGTTTGCATGAGAGGTTTACGGGAAGAGACTGAAAATTAGAAAAGCTGCTCTTGACAGCAAACAGTGCCTTAAGTCCCTTTTTTGTTAATTCCTGTATAGACCTTTTAAATTTACCTTTATTGTCAATAATATTACCTAAGAAATTGTATTCAGTAGACTCTGTTATTACCTGTTTTTTATAGTAAAATGAGGGTTCTTTATCATATTTATTTTGAAAGATCACTACCTTAGTTTTCTTAACATTGACTGTTAGTTGCCAATCTTTACAGTAAGCTTCTAATTTATTTAATGCTGTTTGAAGACCTTTGTGGGTACTAGACACCAAAACTAGATCATCAGCAAAACTAAGACTAGATATAAATGAATCATTTAGCTCCAAAGGATCACAAGAGTTGTCAAAAATTTTATGCAAATCGTTTATGTAGCAATTAAACAGAGAGGGGCTTAGGCTGTCACCTTGTTTCACTCCCCTCTCAAGATTAAAAAAGTGTGTGTATTCATTATTCACTTTCACAGCAGACTGGCACAGGTTATACATGTTGTCTATTATTTCATAGAATTTACACCCGATATTATTCTTAAGAAGTTTATACATTAATCCTTTATGCCATAAAGAATCAAAGGCTTTTTTAAGGTCTACAAAACAGGAATACACTTTTTGTTTCCTCTTGTTTAAGTATTTAGTAATTAATGTTTTTAATATAAAAATGCTGTCTGTTGTTCTATGATTGTGCCTGAAGCCAAACTGTTGGTTTGCATATATTTTCTCATAAAAACTATTAAGTCTTTCATTTAATAATGCACTAAAAAGTTTAGTTATTGAGTTTTGGAGGGAAATTCCTCTATAATTATTTAAGTCAGACTGATCTCCAGATTTGAAGATAAGTATAATATAAGATTTACGCCATGCTTCAGGATATTTTCCTGCATCTAAGATTAGATTGAATAATTTCACTACAGATTTACTTGTTAATGTTGAGCTGTATTTAATTATCTCATTAATTATGAGGTCAGGACCAGGACATTTCCTGGACTTTAATTTCTGAACACAGCTCTTTAGTTCTTTAATAGAAAAAGGTCTATCAGTAACTTCTTTTTCAGTTAAAAATTGTTTATAGAATTTAATATCATCATTAACTTGTTTACAAAAATTTTCATTACTTATATCTGGCTTTCCTTGACTTTTAATGTGTTGTTCAACTTCATATAAAGTTGAATTCATATTATTACTCTTGTCTTTAACTTCAGTATCATGACTTTTCAGTTCATTAAGATACTCCCAGTACTGTTTGGGATCTGTTTCTTTCCAATTCAACAACTTATCAAATAGTTCTTTTCTATAAAGATACTTTTTTTTCTTGATTAATTTTCTTAATTCTTTAGAATGTTTATAGAAAGTATGTTTTAATATTAAATTGTAGGGGTCTTCCTTCATTCTATGCCCAATTTGAATTACTGTATGTTTGAGATCTTTTACACTTTGGTCTACCCATGGCTTTTTCTTCTTTTTCTTTTGTTTTTTAACATGTTTTTTTATTCTGCAACATTTTTGTGCCAATTTTTCAAAAATTTCAGTTAGTCTTTCTGAAGCCTTATCAACACCATCTTGGTTATTTTCAAAATTCTCGTTTTCAAATGACACAACATCATTAACTGTATCTATGTCTGCCATAGTGTTAAGCAATTTTATTTTTGATTCTTTTTCCCATTTATAAGAATATTCAATTTTATTTTTAAATATAATTTTATTTTCATTTTTATCAGGTTTGATTTGACACTTCAAATGCACTGAAATTTGAGAGTGATCAGATAGATATGAAGGACTTAATATTTGAAAAAAAATTTACTGACTTTATAAGGTCCACATTGGTCAATGCATAATCTACTGTACTTGCTCCATTTGATTTCATACAAGTAAAATTTCCAAATAAATCGCCCACAAATCTACCATTTAAAATGCGGAGCTGGGAGGCAATACACATATCTATCATATTTTGACCTTGTGCATTAAATATTTTATCCTTGGAGTTTCTCTTTATATTAAAATCTGTATTATAATTTTCTGGTAAAATATTCTGAATCTCAAAATGAGGATCAGTTTCATTTTCAATAAAATCTGTTGCATTTGAAATTCTAGCATTTAAATCTCCAAGTATCAGAATATTACCTTTTCCTGATATCTTTGATATTTCAGTCTCAAGTTTTGCAAAATCATCATCATAATAAGGGGAACTAACTGGGGGTATGTAACATGCACAAATTATAAGATCATTTGAAAATCCAAAAAACTCTTTATCTAGCTTGAACCATAATCTATTTTCAGACTCAGTATTGTCTATAACAGATATTCCTTTATGCAACTTTGACTTATAAAGTATTATTATTCCCCCGCTAAATCTTCTTGATCGTTTTTTCTTTTTTCTACACTTTTGTAAAGATTTAAATTCAGAAAAATTGAATCTGTCATCTGAGCCTTTCCATGTCTCTAATAAAATATTTATATCAAACTTAATTTGTGACATAAAAAAATCATCATCATATTTGTCTCCCAGCCCCTGTATGTTCCAGGATGATATAGTAAGATTATCTATGGTTTTCATTTTAGATTTTAGTTAAATAAACATTGGATTTGGTGCCAAAAATCACATTTTTTTTTATTCTTAGATGTGATACATATGATATGTATTATTGTTAAATATAATTTGATTATGCATATAGATAATAAATACAGCATATCTTGCACAATAACTTAACATGTTAAATATTCTTCCAGCAGTACTTATACAAAATAATGTATTTGATTTAAGTATTTAAATTCACCAAGTTCATCAAGATCCCGTGCGGGGCCCGGGTGGCGAATAGGCCCGCAGCAGAGCCTAGCTTGTCGTAAGAGGCGACTAAGGGTCTTGGTATTCTGATGTCGGGTCAGTGCTCAGCCCACAGAGCGACCAAGTGTGTACCCTAGGTGGCTGAATAGGGTGGCCCTCGTCCGCGGGGGTTGTCAGGTCTATAATACGGAAACCCTGACCGCCGACCATAGTGAGCCAACGTGTTTTGAGAGTGCCACGCTTCATGCACGTAAAAGACCCCTTGGTGGACCGCCAAGTAGTGCACCACATAGGCTAAATTTTCCGCCCCTACCCACCTCTCCCCTTTTTCCTGTGGTTCTTCAAAATTTACCGGTTCTTTGTGTCCCACCCCATCCCCATGTTTCATTTATCATCATCATTTTATGTTCATTTTATCATCCTTTTCATGTTCATCGCCTGTAAATAACCTATATAGCGTTGCACGGGCTTAAAACACCAACTCACTCACTCACATGAATTCATCAAGCATTTTCATGTGATTTGTAAAGTTGATAAAAGAAATGTTCACTCTGCTTAAGTTATGCATTCAGAACTAACTGTCGCAACAAATGTTATCACAAAAATGTAGCTACTCCAACAATATATTTCATTAAGCGATTTGTTAATTTGTGAATTTTCCTGGTTAATTAAATGGTTATTTTTAAGTAGATGAAATGAGAAGTTGTATATATGTTACAGACTGAGTAATAAATATGTGTAATTAGGAATTTCACGTAATTACTGAAAATTTTAGGAATTTCATGAAATTACTAGGCCATTTAGTAATTCCATGAAATTCCTGAAAATATCAGTTATTACACGTAATTACTGAAAAAAATCATGGATTTTACACACTTTTACTGACTGTACACAAGGCAGTAAAATAATTGAACAAAATGAAAGAAATTGATTTTATACTTTTAAATCAAAGAGTAAACACCAGACAAACATATTTACAAATAAATACTTGCAAGTCAGCAGTTATTCAAATTATCACATCTTTATTTGTTCTTGCAAGAACTACTATTGTGACACCTTGAGTTGCACAATACACCAGCTTTTAAACACTTGCATGTTTTTTGGTGCAGCCAGATTTGCATGAGCATTTCATAAATCCCTGACCATCCCCTATTGATTGTTCCCTTGCAGCTTGACATACACTAATTTCGCTTTCTTTTCCGCTAATAGAATCTATGGATAGAGTTTGTTGAGAACACGGCAAAAATTGGTTTCTTGAGTATGTCCCGTTCAAGTAGCCATGTTTTGTTGCAAGTTTGTATTGCTGTGTCTCTGTATTCACAGTTGTCACAACATACATCAAGTTCCTTGGGTCTCCCCTGCCTCTGTCGACATTTGGAATTGGCAATGTGACATTATCTCCAACATCCACAGGTTTAAGAACTTGGTTGCTTCTAGCTATCATTTTATTGGCCTGCTTCTCAAGACAATCTTTAATTAGATGTCGGTGCCTGCTTATTTCGTTACCCCTGCTACAAACATCACATGAATCACAGTTTGGTATGTCACTCTGAAAAACCATAGAACATTCTTTGCACTCAAATTCGAAGTCTAATGGATAGGGTACCGGTTCAGCAGCTGCTTGGATTTCAATTGAAGATGGGGAAGGTTGGCCATTGAAAAGCCCTACAAGATCTAAAATCATTTGACATAATTGGTTTCACAACTACCCCTTTACTTGGGTTTTTCCTTTTTTCCTCCTAACTTGGTCCCGTGCGGGGCCCGAGAGGCGAATAGGCCCGCAGCAGCGCTAAGCTTGTCGGTAAAAGTCCACTAAAGAGCGCTCAGAAACCTAACATCGGGGTCAGGCCGCTATGCCCACAAAGCGACTGAGATGTGTGCCCCAGGTGGTTGAATGGGACAGCCCTGACATCGAGAGATGCGGGGTCGTCAGGCGATTATGCGGAAAACCTGACCGCAAACCATAGTGGTGCACCGTGTTGGGAAAAATGTCACGTTCCTCCCACGTTAAAGAACCCTGCTGCAGGTCTCGGTAAGAGTAGGACCCGTAGGATCCCTATGCAGGAGGCAAAATGTCCCGTCCCTACCCATCACTCCTTTTTCCAGTGGCAGTCAAAACTTTTCTACCCGATTGGCCTTGTGTCCCCATTTCCTCCACTTCATCATCATTTCATGTTCATTGTATCACCACTTTCATGTTCATCTCCCGGATATAGCCGAAATCGCGCTGCTTGGGAGTAAAGCAATAACTAACTAACTAACTAACCTCCTAACTTGACATTCTTCGCATAAAGACTTGAATAAGTTGATGCAATTTAATGTTATATTAGCATATTTTCTGTTAACCTCTTTTTGCATCTTGTCTCGACCGGCATGGTTTAAAGCAGTGTGAGTTTTCTTTATAATATCATAAGTTTCCTCTATGGAAACAAAATATTTAATCTCCTCATCCTCTGTTTTTCTTTTCCTGATTAGCTTAGTTAAGTCTCCAACTTTCAAGATTTCATACCTAAAAAAGTAGTATTTACTACTGTAAATTGTTTCGTAATTTAATTTGAAACTTTTGGCTAGAATGCCTCTGGTGGGTCTGTTAATAGGAATAAGCTTTTCACAATTCAAATCAAAAATACCAATACTTGCGTTTTGGTATTTGTAATTTTGAAACCACTGGGCGATAACCGCTGCTGGTGGACCAGAGGTCCCCGAGGGTAATCACAAGCCTGGTAGTCAGACTTGTCTGACACGAATTACCATAAAATTTCTAATATATTGTCGCTGAAATTTCCGATTGTTTTAAATTCAAAATTGATGAAAACACCAGGTTTCTTTCCTTGTAATGCACATGGTCGATATCCTCGGTGCTGGATTTGGCTTCCTTGTTCGAATGTTTTGGTTTTGAGTACTTTTCGTTTTCAACTGTTTTGGATTTTGACCTTCCAATGTTTTGGTTTAAATGCTACTGATGAGAGGTTACTCCTTGAAATATCGATATATAGCATATCCAAATTAAACGTTTATACTTGCGTTTTGGTATTTGTAATTTCAAAACTTACAAAATTTGATGTTACATGTATTGACCCCAAAGATGTTGTGCCAAAATCTCAGACCATTCCGACAAGTACATTTCAAGATATTTGCTATCTTAAAACTGTTAATGGAAAGAAAATTAAGGAAGTGGTGCGTTTCTTGTGTTGTTTGGCATATCTAAAAAAAATCGGGACTGATGTAGCTATTAAAATGTATAGTTTATAAGTAAGTGTCCAATGGGCATATAGACAGAATAAACAAGACATGATATTGACACTGGATGCAGTTTTGAATGTCTCTGAAACGAAGCCCAATTAATCTCATGAAAAAAATGGGCAAGGTTTCCCTTATAATAAAGGTTTACAGATGTCAAAAGGGGGGGGGGCAAATTCCTGGAAATGCCTTTAAATGCATTTTAGAACCTCTTGGAAAAAATAGACAGGAGTTTCCAAATACATACGAGTTTGTTACCGAACTTTGATTGGGAAACATACAAATTACCAGCCTGTGACTAAACAAAAGAATTACCTTCCAACATAATAGTAGTCATCCCTTGTCTTTTTATAGCTCTCATCATTTTCCATGTTTTGTAGACTTTCCATAATTTCTTAATTTTTCACTTTTGGCAGCAAAACTTTTTCTTTTTTCTCATTATATAACTTGTATAACTCCTCAAAATTTTTAATTTCTATCATATCCTGAGCCATTTTAGATTTCATACATAAAACATTTACATGAACTATACTAGTAGGTGAGTTTCATCTCACTCAATTTCAATAAAAATGCCTTTAAGACAAAATTATCATTTCCATACAATAGCATACAGTTAAATATACTTAAATGTCCATGAAAAGGTGGTTCAACATTGCATTTTATTAATCTTAAACAAAGATTTTGATGTTTAGTAAATGTGTGTAAAATCTCTATAAAAATCAGTAATTTCATGAAATTACTGATGAATTTTAGTAATTTCATGTAATTACTAAGCACTTTAGGAATTACATGAAATTCCTAAATTTTCAGTAATTACGTGAAATTCCTAATTACACAAATTTACTGTAACATATATATTTAAACCAATACATTTTCTTTCAAAATTTTCGTATTGCATGATAAATACACGTTGAGGCACGCCAAATTTAAATTTTGTGTCTTTTGTCATTTTCTCTTCACTTTAAAGATGTTTACCGATATTTAATTGCTACAACGGTCAAGATGCCATAATTCGGAGCATAAAAATATATTAAGAGCTATGGAATAAAATTTTCTACTGACCGAAAGAGAAAATTAAAAAAAAAACGGAAGTAATTTTTTTTTTTTCAAAATTCCATACTATGTATAGTTTTACATTTTTTTTTAAATAAGAGGTATGTTTTCTTCTTTCTTACAATGTAAGCAGATCCCTATGGTTTTATGTTTGCTTTGATGTAATGAATCTAAAAAAAAATAGTTGGAGTAGCTTTAAAATGTACAAGTTTACATAAGCATGAGAAGTAATACTATAGTACATGTACAGATCAATATGAATCCACATTGCAACGTCTAAAATCATGCACTAGCAGGAAAATGAAAGCAAAGTAAGCTGAACTAAACTAAAACTGCTAGCCGAAATCAGTAACAACTTCCCCTTTTTCATGATTCGTTGGGTTATATTTTATATATTCTCCATAAAAAATATCATGGAATCACTGAAATTTATTAATTTACAATTTTATATAAAAACTTGTAATGATTGTAAATATTTAACCAAGCCGTTTGGGAGATGTTCAGAGAATGTGCGCAACCGAACAAATAAATTTCAACAATGACCCTATATATAAGTTTGTCTTAATTTAAATACATGCAAGTTATTTTTTGTGTATGTGATACTTATAAAAATAAAAGAAAATCAAATCATAAGGTACAATAAAAGCTGTGCATATGAAAAATAGATAGATATGGGAAATATATTAAAGGATTATATGTTTTGTTCAATTGAAAGGTACCTGATCTTGTTTGAACTTTCTTGTTCTTTACGTGGAAACCAACTAGCCCCAGCATGTCTTTGAACGTTCCTGATAGGACATCAAATATCCCAATCGGTCCCTCCATGTCTTTGTTCAAGCTTCTAACGTGTGTTATGGAATTATTCAAGATCGCGGCAAACATCGTCAAAAGTGTAAACACGACGAAAAACACATATATGAAAAAGTACATTTCTGCAAAGATTGGTACCGCCTCCTTCATGTGCTTCAGAGTGTTGCGTCCAATAATTGTATTTAAAAGACTGCCAAGTGACGCAAACAAACTCCTGTATTCAAAAAGAGCTAATCCAAACATTAAATTTGCAAATGCTACGAAAGCAAAAAATATGATGAAAAACTGCACTCCAAACCCAAGTAATTCTCCACATCCGTATTTTAAGACATACGCCAGCTCCGTTATTTTTTGGTTATATCCTAATGCACTTGATACACGTAAAGTGGCAACAAAGACCAGAAACCCCAAAATAACATTAAACGCATATTCCCAAACAACAATATGAGTAAAGTTGACAAAAGTTTCTTTATCATTTCTGTAAAGCTCTAGGGCACGATCAGTGTAAATATACTTAGCCGTCCAAACTCCTACTCCAATGAGACTCAAAATTATCAGAACAATGTCCAAAATGTTCCAAAAATTGCACAAAAACTTGCATTTTTCTCTTCTTAGCCCTTTGATTACCGAAACTATTCTCATTATAACCAATATCAAAAAGAAAATACTTAACAACAAATTAAATGCCCCCGTTGCACTTGTTAAAAGCGTCGGCCTAAAACACTGGGAGTCGACCCAAGTAAAACCACCACCTGTCGCTGGAAATTCTGCAAGAAATATAGAATAACAAATGACATTAATGTTTGCATTGTACAGCGCAAATTCCACAAACAACGCCCTTGTCAAGCGATCGAGCCATCTTAAATTCTTGAGTTCTTTGAGCATGTTCTGTGTGTTGTCCTTGGTATTGTCAAAGTTTTGTATATATCCTCCACCTGCATATGTGTTGTATACCCCTTTTATGGGAATTCCCCAAATAGATTCAGATGATACATATTTCCAAGCACCTGTTGTGAGGGGGGTGGAACATGAAGTGCACAAGTTGTCCTTTTCTTCCACTTCTTCCTCGTATTCCTTCGCACAAAAATGTCCTTGAACTAGTTCGTGTGTGAAGCAGTTTGCTAAAAAGATAAAGAAAGATGTTGTTTTATCATGAGTTATTTCTGAACTAAAATATCACGATTTGCCATTTAAATAGAACATAAATATAAATAATATTGGTAAACAAGAAGCTTAACGACTTTATGTTTTAGTTCTTTGTCAAAAAAGTTCGAATCATACGCATTATATATATATATAAATCTATGGCGAATATCACCCACTGGTCTTATAGAAGGTACACAAGTAATACAGATGGGTCAAGTCCTAACCTGTGCAAAAGTTAACAAAAAGCAGACTTTTTGACAGCTATTTTGGTCAGGCCAGGTCAGCTTGAGCTGTCTGCAAAGTAAACCTTGGTCTATCGGAGTGGACCACGGTCCACTTTGTCTGGTCAGGTTCACTATCTTGACAGTACAGGAGCTGACCTGACCATAAGTCTGGTCAGCTGAAAGCTTTCCTGACCAGAAGTCTGGTCTGCCAATGGCTGTCCTGAACAGAGGTCTGGTCAGCTAAGAGCTGTCCTGACCTTAAGTTTGGTCAGCTAAGAGCTGTCCTGACCTAAAGTATGGTCAGCTAATAGCTGTCCTGACCAAAGGTCTCGTCAGCTAAGAGCTGTCCTGACCAGAGGTCTGGTCAGCTAATACCAGACCAGACCTGTGGTCAGGTCAGCCTAAAGCTCTCCTGGGATAGGAATAGAAAGCAGACCAAAGTCTGCTATTAAAGCGAACTTCAGACCTATCCACGGTCCATTAAGGCTGACCAGAATGCTTTCCAGAGTGAACAAGTGACAGGTTCTCTGGTCCACTTGCCATACCGGTTAGGACTGGACCCATCTGTATGTTTAGTTATCATGTAAATAATTTTCTAGTTAAGATATTATATTCTACTGATTACAAATTTCTCACAATTCTCTTTGATAATAAATGGGCCTATTATATGTACTTTTTGCATTTGATCCTAAATTCCAGTCTAAAATGTAAAAGAAAGAAGCAGAGGTACCAATGGAGCATCCGAATGTCAAATTCCGAAAGGTCAGAGACAAAATCAATACCAAAAACAAAGCGAGTGTAAATACCGCCTTTTTGCCTAAGTTCATCAAGAAAGCCACTCACATTTTTACACATAGAACGTCTTACCTTTTTTCACTCTGACTTGTCGCATTCTTATCAGACCCAATCTTAAGTTAGCAAAATCACCAATGAAAAATTTATCTTGGACACTTATACTTTTACCGCTGTACCCAGATGTTGGGTAGTACAGTGGCACTAAGGTTTCTGTTGCCCAATTAAACACTCCTTCATATGTCGTGGCCTGAATAGAAATGTAAATAAAACTTTTTATAACTATTATAATTCTCAATAAATAAGTGTAAGTGTGGTGCTGCAAAATATAAATATTCCACTGATTGTAACACGTTAGAAAAAACTTAGTTTAAATTTTAGGCTTAAAATCAAACACAGAATAAGTTAGATATATTACATAAAGTATTCACAATGTCAATGAATGTGTGCAACGAATGTAATACAGGACTTAACCATACTGGATCATGATAAAGAGGCATTACCCTAAAACATGGACGTAATTTTAGAAGAGAAAAAATATCCATGGCTAATATAACAAAATCATCAAACTTAAACAACACAAAGTATAAAAACTAAACAATATATATATATTTTACCTTTGAAAACCCATACTGATATTTACTGGATTCAAAAAGCATGTTATCAATATGAGCCTTATACAAGTAAGCACGTTGGTCTCTGTTCACGTAGCTTATACAAAATATCACAGCCGCAAAGAAGACATGCATTATGAGAAGCGTGAATGATCGTTTTGCTTCTTTCATCTTCATTAAGTTTTCTCTCTCCTTTTTCATCATATTTTCCGCGGGAGGACCTCCTCTTGACATAACTTCCATTCTAAAAGCTACAAACAATAATTAAAGCCATTGTTAATATTAATATACTCTTGGTAAAAACATCACACACTGCAGCTGACAACTTGCAAACAAAGCTTAAATCCAGAGTAAAAAAATAAGTTAGAAGCATATACTAAGAGACAGGCACCTGTTTTAAAAGATTGCTTTACACATATCTAAACACACATCATTAGTAAAACAAATATAAAAAAATAACAAAGTTCAAAATACGTTTTCTACTACACAGACTGCTTTCTTCGTTCTTGGTTGCATAGTGGGACTCTACATGTGCAAAATCATATGCTAGCATTACGAAATAAGCATGTCACATCTCAATAATTAGGTGCCAACAAATTATTTGTAAAACATGTATAAGGCGATATTGAGAAGGAAATAAGTAATCATAACACAACCAACATGAATCAGTGGCAATTGAATTGGAAAATAAAAGAAGTTTTAAAACAAGAACAATTGTCAAATACGGAGAATCGAAGATTATGCAAATAATTACCGGTGCCAATTTATGGACGAACAACGAAAAAGACCGGCATTGAGGTTTTTCATTACTATTAAAACTTTACCGATAAATTGGTTATTATCCGATGGGTGATACTTCTTTGCAGTTTTCCGAACTACGTCTAAATTCAGAGTAAGCTTTTCGTCTTCAACTGGTTTCCTCATTATAACAGCGATCAGAACGGCCAGAATTATAACCTTAGAAATACATAACATAAGGATATATAAATCAGGTATCATCAATGGTCATTTAGTTAATCTCAAATAGTTGCAAAGAGCGGAAATGTACCATTAATCATTTATTTTCCATTTTCTACGCATTTAAAGGTTTGCCTAGATGAATTGCTTTCTCCCCCAAAACATCATGACTTTTCGTTACAGAAAAGAGCACTGATATTTCTCTTTGCATAAAAAATGTCATTTTGAAAGGAATTCTTCTTAGTGGTAATGTACATGTACAATACTCGCATTTTTTGAAGTATTGTATAATGTGTACTATTATGAAGTTTAACTGTTTTAAATTCTTTGCTCCTTTTAATATTATGTTACCATGAATAGCAAAAAAAACAATGCTAATTTTCAATGAAAAAAAATACAAAAAAAATTATAAGACATTCATCTAAAATCATCAATAGGTGTAAAATGTCAAGAATCTTACCTTAAACGGATCAACAAGAAAAATCGACTCAACAAAGGACAAAACAAATGTAGTCAGCCATTCCTCAGCTTTCGATTTACCCCATTGCATGCTGTATAATAAAAGAAAAAATGCCGATGCTACAACAGCTAAGCCTACTATTGTCCATGCAACGTAAACCACCCAATGTGGAAACTTCTTCTTGGTATAGATTTCCAAATTTGGCGTTTCATCTTCTATATCTACAACCACTGACTTTTCTTTTTTCTTCTTATTCATCTTTTCACTTGTGTTCTTAAATATAAACGTTACGATCAGTATTGGGGGAACTGTTATAACTGCCCCTACGAACGAGACCCACAATGTGCGCATAGATAGCCTTATACCTCCTAATTGTACTCCGTCTGCTGAAACTTGGCTATCGTCTTCTGATTGGAAGAACATTGCGTTTGTAATCATTGCTAGGAATAATAACATAAGTATACACGATAACCTCTGTACTCGTGAAAAAGAGTTTTTCTGTGGCCGAATAACCAATGAGAACCATAGATGATTTTCCGTAACGTTTGCTCGGGACTGTTGTGAAAATGCTGTTTCAAATTCACAATTTGTGTCGCCCAGTACTGGAAGAATTCTGTCTATCATTCCGTCGTCCATATCCAATGCCAGCCATTTGTCGCAGTGGAATATGAACCTACAAGATCAAATCCAAAAGTCATACATGTAAAGCAAATATATACATACTGGTCTGCAATACTATGAATCGGTGATTTTTTTTTTATTTCACCCGCATATGAAGCTTGTAGTATACTAATTCATATTTTGCTTCATTTTACTTCATGGTCCTACATGTACTGTTAACAATTGCAAATGGAAAATCTAGCGTTTAGGGAAAAAAATGTCCTCTGAAGTGTTTTGTGTAATTTTACGATATAACAGAGTATATTATAAATATTAAATAGAATTAGAGTTAATATTAAAGAAGGAAAAAAATACGAACTTTTTATCCGTTTGTATATCCGTCACCACAATCTTATGAAGATACCATGAAGCCAAATTTCCTTCACCACTATTGTCATGCCACACACGTAGATATGAGAGTTCCCCAAAGCTGGCTGTGGCAGACATTACAAAGAACTTGACTGTGTTAGTTCCAAACCCCTTTAAATATATCATATTTATATATATTTCTTTTGTGAGTATAAAAACAATAGTTGTAACAAGCTTTGTGAATGGCGGAAACACTTTCGTCTTTTCGCCCATAAACCAATGATTGAGATTATTTTTTTTTCATAGACCGACAAAAATAGGACAGTATCCCTGAAATACATTTTTAAAACACTTAACATTGAAAACTAAAACTTGGTCTATCTATTTTTATGTGAATTATTTTGAGTTGTGAAAATTTTAAATCTGTTACCGGTATATTTTACGAAAAAAACTAGAATTTAAAACGAGAAAGAATCTTAATAAATAAAATACAATTGTGCATGGATTATTTTGACATATACAGTTTTAGATTGTACCTAAAAATGAAAACACTGGTTTTTTTTAAATTCAAAAATATGTAGAAACAGTACTAAGTTTACGGAAAACGGACGCCAAGTGATGGAAACAGCTGTCACGACTTCCTATGGCTATTTTTTTCTTCTGTCGATGCGTTTCGATTTCTTTTCTTCTTTTACAACCCTTAAAAGTTTTCGATAAAAGGTTTTACCTGCCGATCTTCGTCGCATAGTAACCTTACACCGCTATCATTCATATCTCCTGACAGGACAAAACAGACATTAGACTTAGTCCCCGATCCTCGTCTCAGTCCAGTATGTACTGCTATCAGATAGTAGTAGTCGTCACAAGACTGGTTGTCACAGAGAAATGTAGGTATGCACTAAATGAAAATGGAATACACACACATATATAAAATAAAAAAAAGTAATAACAAAACTACTGAACTGGAAGGACCAATATTGTATGTCCAAGGACAAGACAAAACAAGACAAAGACATACCAAAGAAAATAATGATCACAATTTCCCTGACTAGGTTGGCATTTCTAAAAACTGATTGGGATTGACGTTTAGTTGTGCCTGGTATTTACAGAAAAAAGCGTATTACAAATAATATGTACATGTACATCGCAGCGTGTTTAAGTATTTCTTGGACAAAAATGTACAAGCTGAATTCTTTTGATTACAATTAGAGATATTATCATTTTAACTTCCTTGATATGAAATGAGCAATGTCTTCAATTAAGCGCTTCTATAATATTTGACAAAAATGCAGAAGCTGAAGACTTTTGATGACAAATAGATATTAGTTGCAATAATGTAGCTCCTCTGACATCTTTTTTGATTAGGCGGAGTAAATAAAGGTAATAACAAAATTACCGAACTTGGAGGATCAATCTCAATATCCTAGAGAAAAGACAAAACATGGAAGACACACCGGAATAGTTATAGATCGCAATGGTCCTGACTTGGTACATGCATTTCAAATGAAATGGTGGAGCATTAGAGGTTATTATTATTAGAACTTATTAGATATATTTTAATTTTAATGTCCTTGAGAAGAAAAGAGCAAGTAAAACATTCAGGAAAGTTCTTCAATTAAGCGCTTCTATATTTCTTGGACAAACAACTTTAGGCTGCAATTGGATTTATTCTAATTTTAATTTCCATTATATCTACATTTAGAACAAATCTTCAATTCGGCACTCTTATAAAAAAGGAGCGGTATGAAAATACTATGTTTTAGTGATATACAACATTTTCTTTTAAATTGTTGAGAACTTATTTTTATATTTTTTATATGGTTTATGCTTTGTATTTGTCTCAATAAAATCCTAACGCAAAACTGTAACTTCTTTTTTTTCTCAACAATTTGTATGTAAAACAACTTACTCTAACGCAATCTTTTTTATCGTAGCGCCTCAGTATGACAACAAATATGAAGTATAACACAAGTATCGCAATCATTGTTGCATAAACGGCTGCATTCTTAGCATCAAACTTCCCCCATACAGCACTGAAGTCTATCATGTTCGGAGCAGCAAAAGAAAGCGAAAATATCCCACCTGCGGTTGGCTTACATAGACAGGCTGTATCGTTGAGAGTTGAAAAAGAGAGCACCTACAAAAAGAATGAACATCATTGTAAGTAAGAATCAAAACAAATTATAATACATAAAATTTCACAAATGTCCATATGATAAATGTGGTAAGGATAATTTTACTATTATTTTAATAATTAAGACTTACTTTTAAGGGGACTTGAAATTCAAAAAAGAATAAAATTTTAATAAAAATACCCTGCTACATTATGTTTGGTATATACATTCTAAGACAAATGACTTTTTTGTGAATCTTATGATTAATAATCTTTATTAGTTAGTACCCTCTTATGCAACTAAAACATACCTGGCAATTATTGGACGTCCAAGTCTGTGTGTCAGGGTCATAGTTTCTACATCCCGTGGTGACAACAGCAAGACTAACGTTTACTGTGGCTAGATCAGTCCCATTTCCTGCTGCTGCTGAAACTGTATTGTTGTCGGCACTACGTCGGCGTCTAGATAAAACCTGTGGTTCGTCACTATCACTTTCATCGCCAATTCCTGCAAGTGACATTTAATTGGCCGGATTTCACGGAGTGAAAAATCCGGGTTATAAAATGGTGAATGTCGGGCGGGCGGCGGGCGGGCGGTGGGCGGGCGGGCGGCGTGCGGGCGGGGAAGAAATATTCGTAACAGTTTTCTCAGCAACTACTTATCACAGCCACTTGATATTTGGTATACAGCATCAGGGTGGGGTCCCATAACGTGGGATGCGATTTCATGTCTGTCGCTCACCTACTGCCTGTTTACCGACTTAGTTAATTTTTGACAATAATGTCCAATAGTAGAAAATTTTCGTAACAGTTTTCTTAGCAACTACTTATCACAGCCTCTTGATATTTGGTATGCAGCATCAACATGGGCTCCCATAACGTGGGATGTGATTTCAGGTCTGTTGCTCACCTACTTCTTGTTAAACGAAATCCGGCCATTTCTGTCTTTGACCCATTTTTTTTTCTATACATGTAGTTATATAGATGATAAATTTTATTGTTGGACATATACAAGTATGGTAGCCCCGACGTGCCACCAACAAAAATATATTTAATCCGTGCGCACGAGTTTCAAACTTGAGCGCACGAATAAGTAACTTGTGCGCACGAGTAAGTAACTTGTGCGCACGAGTTATTAACTCGTGAGCTCAAGTTACAAACCGGTGCGCACGAGTTTGAACTTGGTGCGCTCAACTCTGAGTTTTTTTTTATCTTGTGCACAGAGTTAGTAACTTGTTTGCACCAGTAAGTAACTCGTGCGCACCAGTTTCAGTTCGAAACTCGTGTGCACGAGTTATTAACTGGTGCGCACCAGTTTCAAAGGTCTGCGCACCAGTTTGGAACTCGTGTGCACGAGATAAAAACTCGTTTGCATGAGATAAAAACTCGTGTGCATGAGATAAAAACTCGTGCGCAGAAGTTTGAAACTCGTGCGCGCAAGTTTGAATATTTTTTTTTCGTGGCACGTCGAAGCTTCCATATATACATATAAGGTATTTGTAACGAACTTATTTGTGTGGGCTGTGTCGCATCTACCAATTTCACATCTCATTATCTTCAATTGGGGTACATGTTTTTTTGAAAAAAAATATTGGTACATAAAAACACTTTCCAGATGTCTCAAAGAATCTTAACAAAGATTACTAGTATTCAGGGCCGTAACTACCACTGAGGCAACGGAGGCAACTGCCTCCTCCAGATTTACAGCAAAAAAAAATAATAAGTGTGTTTTTTTCTTTGAAAAATCCAATTATTAAATTCATTAGATCGCACAAAGTCAAGAAACACTGTTACAACTATAAAACATATATCACACATCTTTCGTTTTAAATATCCGTATTTTTTTCTAAAGATATCCGACATTGGTTATTAATTATTGTTTTCCCGCGAAGTGTCAACATTGCAAACTGAGCACAGTCGACTTATTAGATTGAAAAAATCAGACGATCGAGGACAGGTGAGTGTAAAGTGCATAAAATATGCACATTGATGATAATTTAATATATGTTTTATCAATTAAAATCTATAAAAGATTTTATTGAGACTCAGAGTACGTCCTTCGAGCAACAATATAAAAGTAGAAAACCTTGAGAGAGTATCCGTCAAAGTAATTAAAGATGTTCACATTATTTCAAACAGTCAAACCCAGGCAGTTATGAATTTTAACAGATAATTGTTAAATTCCATAGACTGATGTATGCATAATCATTTAGTATTTGTCTATAAATTTAAGTTTTTCATTCCGAAATTTTTCATTCGAATAATGAAGCCTCGATGCAGGCGGCCCGCATCGAAAAGTTTTCACTGTGTCTGTCCGTCCATACATCATTCCTTCAACATTACTTAAACTCAAAAACTTTACAATACGGTTAACCGCTTTGATATATTGTAGTCTTATAAAAAAGATCAAGATATTTACACGAACTTTTCATGCAGATCCAGCCTACCTTGTCAGAATAATAGTTTATTAATTGTCTGTATTTATCCCTCAGAACAAATTAATAAAATTTTACGAAAAGTCACTTTCAATACGTTCTTGCAGTAATGCATGTTGTGTTAAGATATCTGGTAATAGGTGTACTTACAGTAAAATAAATGTAGTTCTGATATTTGTTAAATCTGGCTTTTTTCATTTAAAATAGGTAATATGTCCAAACAGTCGTCACTCGATTTGTATTTCAAAAGTAAACACCCTAAAGAGCATCCTGAAGTATCATCGGAAGATGCTCCTTGTACGTCTTCAATCGCTGAACCAAGCATACAACCTTCTCAATTTGCATCTAGTTCAAAACCATTATGTGAAGAGGATCCAAAAAAATTGATTAACAAACCCCTGTCAGACGGCGAACGTCAACACCTTCTAGAACATAAATGGACACCAGATTCAAAGTTTGATTATCCGCTGAATTCTCAAGGAAGACGTTATAATATAAAATGGGAAGAAAGGCAACCTTGGTTACGTTATTCGCCTTCAGATGACAGTGTTTTCTGTGCTTATTGTATTGCCTTTCCGGCAACAGCTTCAGAAAAAAATCCTGAATTTATCACATGTGGTTTTCGAGACTGGAAAAACGCTTCCGGAGAAAAACGGGGCGCTCTGGAAAGGCATTCAAACTCTGAAAGACATCAGACTTCCCTAGAAAAAAGCGAAAAGTTTTTGATGACAATAAAAGGAGAGACTGTCCCTGTCACAGAAAGCATCAGTAAGGCATACCAGGAAAAAATTCAGAAAAACCGGGCAAGTCTTATTTCGATAATTGACATTGTTATCAGACTCGGACAGCGAAATATTGCATTCCGCGGAAATTGGTTAAAAGACGAAGGAAAAGAAGATGGAAACTTTCAGTACTTTGTCGACTGGAAGGCAAACTTTGACGATGTACTTAGGGTTCACTTATCCACTGCAAAATACAAATACTTGTCTCCAAAAGTTCAAAACGAATTCATACATTTATGTGAATTGGAAATCAGAGATGCTATCAGAGATCGTTGTTTAAAATCCGAATATTTTAGTGTAATGGTCGATGAAACCACTGATGTAGCAGAAAAAGCGCAGTTATCTATCTGTGTGCGATACGTTAATTATGAAAAGGACCAATATGATGTTAGCGAAGATTTTTTGGGGTTTGTTGAAGTTGCTCAAACAGACGCCGAAACTATTTCAAATGCAGTTTTACATAGTCTTGGACAGGAATGGGGGTTCGATTTGACAAAGTTGCGAGGACAAGGCTATGACGGTTGTGCCACAATGTCAGGTGAGATTTCCGGAGTACATAAACGTGTCAAAGACTCGTTCCCAGAAGCTAAATACTTTGTCCATTGTAGTTCACATCGTCTGAATTTGGTTATAGTTAATACGTGCAATAAAGTTGTGGAAGCTAGAAACACTCTAACCATACTTGGTAAAATAACATGGTTTGTATGTGGCGTGAGCAAACGTAAAGCTATTTTAATGCAGGAAGTTCAGCAAGGGAACAAAGAGTTAGACTTTGATCTGCTTTATGACAACGAAGAAACACTTTTTGAAGCTGCAATGCGACAGAATATGATGCCAAAGCTATCCGAGACGAGATGGACTTCTAGGGTTGATACACTGTCTTGGCTGCTTACACATTACAAATCTCTCATTGCTGTCCTCGAAATCATTAAATCAAGATCAAAAGGTCAAGCTGCAGCTGATGCTTCTTCTTATCTTGCCGTTTTACTTAAGTTTGATTTCATCGTTGTAACGGTAATGTTGCAGTACACTCTGGGCTACATTCGACCATTATCAATTCTTCTCCAATCCGAGACTTGTGATTTGGTGAAGGCTCACCAAGAGGCTAGAGATTTACTTCAGATTTTTAATAGTATCAGGGCAGAATCTGATAATAAGTTTCACGATCTTTATGAAAGAAGCGTATCAATTGCAAATGAAGTCGAAGTAGAACCAACAAAGCCAAGAACTGCACAAAGACAACGGCACAGAGCGAATGCCCAAATCGAAGGTATAGAAGAACATTACCGTGTCAACTTTTTCCTACCGTTCATTGACCATATTATTACACATTTGAATGAACGATTTCCTGACGAACTTAAATCTATGTTCTATGGTAACTACCTTGTACCATCGCTTGTACAGAAGTTAAACCAACAAATAATTCTAGACATGAAAACGGAATACATCACCGACTTACCATTCCCCAACGACTTTGTGCAAGAGGTAGAAAGATGGGTTAGGAAATGTAATAATTTAAATCTTCCCGATTCTGTCAAGACACTGACAGCCGCAATAGCATATGCTGATCCAGATTTGTACCCGAACGTCAACACCATACTAAAGTTGATTTTAACACTGCCAGTTGGCTCCTGCTCATGTGAGAGATCTTTCTCTGCTCTCAGGCGTTTAAAAACTTGGTGCAGAGCCACAATGACAGAGAACCGTCTATGTGGTCTAGCTATGCTCCACGTTCACCGGAATGACAATGTTGGGCAGGTTAATCCGGAAACGGTACTTAAAAGATGGGATATGGGAGGAAGCAGAAAGATTTATCTGGCGTTCGGTGCTGACTAGAAAAAGACTGATTAATTTGTATACTACAATATGTTTAGACGTTTAGTATTAAAACTTATTTTCCAAGCATTCAGATTTATTTACTTAAGATAGAGATACTATAATCCCAGCGAAGAAAATAAGGAAATACTGCAAAACTGTTTATTTTAAATTCAACCTTGTTAAAACAAGGGGAAATGTGTAATTTTACGTTCATTTTTGCAAAATTTTCTTCCTCCGGGGGGCAAGCCCCCCGGACCCCCCGCTTCATGGGGGCCTCAATCGGCGGCCCCCAAACCCCTGCCTCCTCTATACTTTGACCCTAGTTACGGCCCTGGTATTATTATTTTTATCGTGAAAGTTTACCAACAGTTTTTTTTTCTAGAAAAACACTGCAAAATGTTTTTTTATATAAAATTCTTCCTATTGTAGCATCTAGAAGAATGGTATACAATGCATTTTTACATTTATAAGCCATTTAAGCCATTTTGAGATTAAGTATTTGAATAACGAAAAGTTAGGATTAATACGTTTAAGCATTGATGATAAAAATTAATACAATATGAGAAATACAATAAGTGCGTTCAAAAGAATTAAAAATTATACCGTCCATTGGTTTCAGAGCAACGAAAGCGTCTCCTTTGAGAACTGTTCCTTCCGGTATAAAGACTTTAAAACCGAATGGTCTTTCTATGTCGTTAGCTTTAATTGTACTTATAAACTGGTAATCTGTTGAAGAAGGTTTCTCGTTAGATTTTACATACAAAGTATAGAGATCACGAGCTTTAATGGCTTCCATTAAAGCATCATCAAGTCTAAGGTAGAGAAGAATTGCAACGTTGTTGTCCTCTACTTCGATCTTGAAGTACATCATTTTATCTGGGTCGTCTTGATCGATCATGGGTGCATACTCCTTAAAATGTGTCAAGCCATGGTTTCGTATTTTCATCTTCAGTGGGATGTGGACCTTTTCATTTTGGTCGTCTTTTACGGCTATGTTCATAACCTGGCCAGTAATTGGTCCGCCATCTGTGGCATTTAATATTGGAGTTTTGTCAAACACTGTCACCTTTAAGAGAATAAGATGCATAAACAATAGCATTGTAAGGACGGATCCAGAAATGATTGGAAGGTGAATTACACTCTTAGTCCATAACAAATTGGAGGGAGGTTTATGCTCAATACATGCTGAAAAACCATGGATAATGGAAAAGAGGGTCCAACCCACGGAATCCCCCTCTGTATCTCCAACTGACATTGAATTTAAATATACTACAATGATTGTTCAAAATCATTGCTTTGCTTTTATAAAAAAATATAATTATAACAATAATGTTTTTTTCTGTTAATTTATATTTCCTATGTGTTTATATAAGAATATTTGCAAATTATTACTTCACTGTAACCTTGATTATGAAATGGTTGTAATATTGACGTGAAAGCTTTAAAAATACTAGTACTTGTTTTGAAATGGATACAAAATTGACAAAAGATCATATCACATTACCCGACTCGTAAATGTTCATTACATGTACCTGAAGCTCCATATTGGTGCCTTCTGTAATGTTAGTTAAGGAATCATTATCAAACTGTAGTGACATTCCCGGCCTTGTAAGAGATGATTTATTCAGGAATGTGTCTTTACTATCCTTTTCAATGCTGATGGTAAGATCTGGCTCCTCAATGGTAGATTCTCCTTCACCGGGTGAAGTAGTGGCAGCAATTGAATCTAAAGCATCGTCTGTAGAAGTTATGACGTCGTCTCCACCACCCGCCTGCAATTTAGATAGTAACATTTGGTAAAAAAGGTAGTTTTATTCGATCGTTCAAATGCGCGGCTAAAAATCATTTTTTTATTAAACATGCTTTGATTTAAATGAAATTTGATTTCTATACATATTTCAATATTCTGTGTTCAAATAAAATGAAACAGAATCCAAGGTAAGTTTGGGCGAAGGGTTTTAATGTTTTGTAATTATTAGATTTGGTATGTTAATTTTGAACCTTATTTTATATACTAAATTTATAGAGTTTATTTATATTTTAAACGTCTTATTTATAATTACAATAGCTGTTTGGTACCGTCTAGACTGCACCAGAAGTAGGTTCACTAGCTATAGTTACTTTTAAAACTCAAAAGACATAAATGCCAGTACATCAGAACGATAAGAACTTTCATTACAAATAAAACAAAATACAGAAGGTACACTTATTCACAAAAAAATTCAGAAAATGGAACTATAATAAACCGAAACCCTTGTACATATACATGTACACGAAAATAAAATAAATTAATAAATAAATACTTTTAAAAAGTTGTTTACCTCTTCAGATAATTGCCTTTGTTTTGATCTAATGGCCTGTCGTTTTTGCAAACATTGCTCCGCCAGACTGTCAAAGTTGTCCTCTACATCTTTCGTGAACTTATTTGGATGGTTCCTGTAAAACCTCCTGAACTTTTTCTTCACCTTGTCCAGTGTTAACTCCTCATCTAGGTTTTCTGGACCCGACTTTTTCCAGTAGTTTAAAACGCTTTGTACACTCCGTACAACTTCTGTATAGAAATGTAAATTAATTCAAAATACTTGAGCATGACTGTTTTGTTTGTTTGTATGCTTCTATAAATGTTTATACATGGTAGCTTTTAATTTATATGGTGCTACATACTTTTTTTATTTAATGAATAAAGATAGAGATTTGTTTCAAATGATGACGGAATATGACATACTTATATACACCACCTTCACTCGGCTAACTTGAATGTGGTGATATAATGTATACTAGTTTGATAATACATGTACTAACGGTATATAGTCAATTTTTCAATCCTGGTGTTATATTGATAGCTTAGTATACTAATACTATAGAGTTAATGCACACTTTATTGTGTTCTATGGTCATTACCGGATCTTAAGATCGCAATGGAAGAGGGAGGTTTGGCGCCATAAAACCTGGTTTAATCCACCATTTCGTTTGAAATGCCTGAACCAAGTCAAGACCATTGCGATCCACCAATTCTCCGGTATGACTGATTCGTTTTTGTCATTTTCTCTAGACTATGATATTGATCATTCAAGTTCGGTAGTTTTATCATTACCTTTATTTATCCACTTTTTTTCTAACCAAGAAACAATTTAAAAAAATATTCTATACACAAACCCTTTATAGCCCTTTTTGATCCAGCCGCCTCCTGTGTAGGAATTTTTTTTCGTTTCAATCGTTTTCTAATATTTTTCATTAGGTTCATTGTGGCCTTTGACACTCTTTTCTGAAAATTACAATATTAATTGCATTTAAAGCCTCTAAACGTTTCAACAAAACATCACTTTTCTGAAACTGTGTTAACTTACAAGTAAACATGTATGAAAATAAAATTTGAACAACTGATAAGTCAAACCAATTGCGGTGTTAAAATATCAAATCCTTTAAAACAAATTGAATGATCAACCTACCGATATCTTTCCTGTAAACATAGCTTTGTTTTTCATGATTTCTCCTATAGTTTTTGTAATGAAAGCCGCATCGGACGGAGTCAAGCCAGCGTTGGAATCTTCTGGTGGAATTCTCTCCTCCACATCACTAAGTAAACTTTCTGTTTTCTGAAAGGAGAATTGGTACTTATAATCTATGTATTTAACTGTGCCTGTTTATTCTTCATGATGAAGAATTTATATAGATGCGCTGAAATGAAAAAATAGGCAAGAAAATATCAAAGCATGATGGTAATTAATCCAGACTAACAAGAAAAGGTCATAACTCATGTATGATAAATCAACAGCAATAGTCCTTCGGGGGGACGAAAAAAGGTTGTCCCGTGTATGAGGAGAGCAATTACCCATGCAAATTAAAGACCCCTTTATAAAGTTCAATAAGAGTAGGCTCAATGGGGGCCGATGCACATGCAACACTTGCGAACTGCTACATATAGCTGGAGAGGGATTCACATAAGCAATATGCTTGTTTCCAAATCTAGGATAAATAAATATGTTAAACTAAACTTAAATTAACAACGAAAAGCCAACTAATTTTCAGGACATACAACAAATGATATGAAGACACGACTATCGACTATATGTTTTTAAGAAGATTAAACAAAGATTCCTGGCTTAGGACAGGCACATATACAATTTTGCAGGGTTAAACTACATGTTCTTTTTTCGGGTCCAACCTGGACTGTTTGATAATCAATGTGTCAAATAGGTTCCAAAAGCTTGTTAAACCTACACGTGAACTAAGTTAAATTAAAGTTTTACCGAGCGGAAAAAAGAACTGTTGCATCATTAATCATGCTGGTCATTTTTCAGTTAAGAGCGTCCATGTAGTACAGTGGAGTTTGAGTCGAGGCGTATTGTCCGTAAAGCGACTGACATTATTGTTTAGATGGGTAATCATGTCTTCTTGCATGCAATAACACAGAAAACTTTACCGAAAACAACAGTTGTTCGCTACTACAGGTGTTTGGAGAAAAATACAATGTTCGTGACACATAACTGTAGGTTTTGATAATGAGTAGGACCCGCATGATGCTGTGCAGTAAGCTACATAACTGGACATTACATTTGTACCCCTAGGTCCATTTTTCGTGCCAGTCGAGACTCGTTTGCTAACGTCACATCATTCTTTTATTTTCTAAATTGTCAAAACCCTACGGTTCTTCCTACCCCAGACATAGGTTGGTCTTAGTCATAATTTAGTTTCTAGTTCAACATATTTTGGTATTTTTCTATGCTCTTCATAGTCATATAGTGTTGGGCGTTTTCAACTTTTGGTAGAGCGCTTCTGGTGAGTCTTGAATAGACGAGACGCGCGTCGGGCGTAGCAAAATTTATTGTCTGGAACTTTGTTGTAATTTATATTTCTATTATTCCTTTTATACTTACTAGTATATATCTCTGATGCAGCTTTGGGTAAAAGCAATTTCCTATGTATTTTAATAAAAATCGAATGTAACGAATAAGATTTTATAACATGTGTTACCTGTAAGAGAAAATCCTTGACAGTAGAAGGCGTGTCCTCAGGATCAACATAGTTAGCACAGTTGACTGGATCTTCAATGTCTGGAGCTTTAGCTTCTGGCTACAAAATACGAAAGAAAAGGACATTATTTTGACAAGTATTAAATCATCATGCAAATATAAGAAATTTCGTTTGCAATTATTTTCATCATACCTGTAGTTTAAACGGTGTGTGTGTTTGAATTGAAGGTTGTTCTATATGTATGAGCTTATTTCGCTTTCTTCTTGATTTTTGGATACTAAATCAGTAAGGATATGCTAAATAATATTAAACTTTCAGAAAAGCAGTCTATTTTTTTACAGTGATACTTACTAGTTCAATATCACCATATAAACTAACTGTAGAAAGAAACAATCTCATCAATGCTATTGGGTTACCCCCTTTTTTAACCTTTGCGGATTCTTCTTCAAAATTGCCGAACTGTTTTTCTGTAGCCTCCACGTCATTTGCATCACTGGGAACAAACTCTGCAGGCGGAATAGACTGTAAAGACATGTTATTTATATAGCTTTTCCTTTACAAAGGCTACGACTTGTAAGAAACATGTACTGGGAAAATTGAGATTCTGACTTTTTTTCAAACAGTCATACACAATTTTTTTGCAGCTAGGCTATCTAAATTAGGGGGGAAAAACTAAAACAGCTATATGTATGTTATTTAAATAAGTGCAAAAATATATACAGCATGTGTATTAGAAAAAAAAAGCAATTCAGCTTTCTGCAGTTAACATCATCTTTCTCTAGGTTTCATCCGATTTATCAATCTTTCAACCAGTCATGCCAGTTGTGGAGAAATATTTCTCACCTTTAGAGAAATTTTAATCTCAGCGTAATTCCACGTGAAATTGATTGTCAACCTTTTTCAATGTATCACCTGTAGACATTAGAGAAAAATTTTCTACAACTAAATTCTGGATGATTATAGAATTTCTAACATCTCGGGGAAACAAATTTGATATTTTAATCAATAATCAAATTTATTTCCCTTGATGATAGAAATTCCATAATCAACTCGATCACATTGTAGAAGCTAAATATAATGTTCCATTTATCATACTATTTACTAAATGGACTCCTACATAGGACTTTCTTACCGAAACATTAAAGTCTACCAAGCTGTAGTCACCATAGCTGTCATAAATATGGACCCTTAAGTATACACTGTAATCATCATTGGGGTTCCCAACAGGGAAATTAAGCTCTGTTGCTGTCATTTCACCTATAATGCGTAACATAACATAAAAAATGATGGCTGTTGTTTTTTTCTTCATTAATTAAAAACAGTCATTATTTTATGGATATCTGTTGAATTCTTCCACCCATCTCTAATTGATTCCAATTTTTCAAGTGTATTTTATTCTATTTTCAAATATTTCAAACATACCGTATGAGGTTTTTTATTTCGCGGGAGCTAAATTTCGCGGATTTCTGAAAAAAATGAAGGATCATTTATTCGCGGACTTCAATTTTGGCGATTACTTATATGCGAGTATATACTTTGCATATACATGTACTATTTAACAGATTTAATTTTGCCGGGTTTACATTTTCGCGAGTTGCCAAGTACCGCAAAAAAGCGAAAATTAGATCCCACCGAAAAAAAACCCAACTTTTACGGTATCATTCATGTCATTGGTGATTTGTTTTTCTATTTTTTAACAAATCTGTCTATTTCCTTTCCTTAATTGCTACAAGTTAGTCTTTTACTTGTATCTAAAATATATCTATACGCATCATGTTGTAATGGTTTTCATATGGAACAGAATGTCTAAAATTTGAAAGGTTCAAGGCAAAACCAGTATATACAAAGAAGCAACACGACGATTAACTAGATACATGTAACGAAATTGCTAAAAAGTCTGTTTCCTGCTTCCCGACCATCTCTCTTAATTTCATCCTACCTTTGAGATTTTATTGCCATTACGGAACAAGCAATGTTAAAAGTCCAGGTCGCTTGCCTACATGTATATTGATTCGAGATAAAATAATTCTAATATGTATATTTTGCCTACCTACATACCTACCCTATTTTCCAACACTTGAAAGCAGGTAACATAAAGTTTTGTTGGGCCTTATAAAACCTTATAAAATAAACATGCTATGATAATTAAGAGAAATGGGATGGGCTACAAAGTCAATCGAGGAAAGACTGAAAAAAAACATATTTTGGTAAGGTTTGCGAACTTAGTCGGTTGCAAGGGATTTTTATGTGCATTATACTTTATAACAAAATATAAAATTGAAAACTTGACAATTTACTTCCAGACTGAAACGGAGTTAAAGTTTCCTTGTCATCAGACCTTTCCACCATGAAAAAATCATATTTCAATGGAAGATTTGCCGCATCGTCCCTGGTTTCATTTCTACCAAAGTTAGTCCCTTCATCTTTCCAATTAAAACATTTTACATTAAAGGGGGTCGTTGAGGCATTTCCTGAAAACAAAAGTAAAACCAAACAATTAAATTGGTATGTCAATGTTACTTATAAATACCAGACTGTTTAAGTAAAGGTAATAAACAAATTACCGAACTTGGAGGATCAATCTCAATGTCCAATAGAAAAGACAAAACGAGGAAGACATAAAGTTTTAAAGTTTTTTATGCTTTTAAAATACGTTTTGTAAAAAATAAAAAAAGAAATAAGTTTATTTTCTGAAAATGTTCAGATAGATCGTGAGGTGCCGACCTCTTTTGCTCTCCTACATTATTTCTATATCTGGCACCGTATTTGAGTTATTCGCACCAACTGCAATTTTTCCCTTTGTTCTTTTTTTAGCAATAGCAGCCATGTTTTTTTCAGAAATTCAAGAGTACAAACGAAGTAATTCGAAAACACAAGCTTATAAACAGTTGTGTAAAGTTTGATGGCGATTGTTATGGTGTTAGAGGAGTTAACAATTTTAATATAACGAGAAAAGGCTGTAAAATGGTCACTTTTAACATTCTAACGAGAATTACTCACAAAAAGAATTCTCATACAACTTTGACCATTGGTACAAATACCGTACATCTTGATGTGCTTAACAATATGCAATTAAAATGCCTACATGTAAAACATCGTTTATAGTTTTGAAGATATAAAGCGTAAAAAGTGCAAACTTTGGAAAAAATAAAGAAAGAATGTGTCCATGGGACACGGATGCCCCCGCTGGCCCCGAACAGGAAGTTGATGTCCGACAGGTCTCAAAATCATTTAGGACGTAAAGTTTGTCATACTCAACCATCCTACCAATCATTCTTATGTACAGTTCCTGAGAAAAGCTTGACGGAAATTTTTATAGTCATGTTCACATATTTTAAAATTGGCCTAAGTCCCAAACAGGAAGTAGATGTCCGACAGGTCTCAAAATCGCAAAAGACGTATAGGTTGTTATACTCAACCACCCTACCAAGTTTCAAATCATTCTCATGTATGGTTCCTGAGAAAAGCTTGACGGAAATTTTTATAGTCATGTTCACATATTTTAAAATTGGCCTAAGTCCCAAACAGGAAGTAGATGTCCGACAGGTCTCAAAATCGCAAAGGACATATAGTTTGTCACACTCAACCATCCAACCAAGTTTCAAATCATTCTCATGTATGGTTCCTGGGAAAAGCTTGACGGAAAATCGTACCTACGGACGAACATGAGTAAAACTTAATGCCCCCGACATGTCGTCGCGGGGGCATAAAAATCAAGAAAAAGGGAAATAACTCTGACTTGGGTAATTGGATCTTCTATAAAATTTCAGGACAGGTTGATCTTGAGACGCTGATCAAAAAATCCGAACGATATGTTTGGAGCACCGATGCCAAAAAACAACTCTACTAAGTTTGGCTGCAATTAGACTCATGGTGTCACAGGATTTAACGTTTGAAAAAAATAATGGACGGGGCGGGCGGATGGACGACGGACGCCAAGTGGTGACAACTGCTTAGATGATCCTCAGGGACAGCTGAACTGATAAAGCAATTTTTTTATAATAAATGTCCCTAAAATACAATATTTTTTACATAGGTATTGCACCTTATTTTAGCAAATGCAGTAAAATTTGTAGATTATTTCTTACCATAAGTCATATTATTATTTCAGATATTAAAATTCATTAATATTAGAAATTATTTGCTCTTACTTTGTAAGGTCATCTACATTGTGTTCCAAATCGACATATATGAATTCATTTAAAGGCGAAGATCAGCGCGCATTGTTTCAAGTTGGCACATACGGGCTAATTTTAACAAAACTTTTCATAAATGATATGTCATTTATTTTTTTTAATGTACACATGCTGTATGGATGATGTTGCCGTGCTTGTAATTTATCCATTCTTATATTCTAATGATGGTATACGTGTACTTATGCACGAATTATCTTCCATATTTCATAAATAATAAAAAGATATACACAAAATTTGCTTAATCTCGCCACAATTTTATGTACTTGTTCTAAGCAAGGAATATTAGTCAAAATAATAACTTTGAACACATCATCTTGATGCTAGTTGTTTTATGCAAAGAAGGGGTATTAAATCATATGTCTGATATTTTAGCAGCTCGACGGGTGTGTTATAGCAGGCTTAGTCCTCCGGAGCACCTGATTTCATTCTTGTTACGACTTGAGTTCGCGTTGTTGATTTATGTCTGGTTGATTTTATGTTTTGTGTTTCCTCGTGCTGTTCTTGTTCGTGTTTGCCGGTTTTGTCGTTGCCCTTTCCGACTTTAAACATTCAAATTATTAGTACCTCTTTGCTTCTTGGTGAACGGAACAGTGACAACTGGTTATATTGAATGTGGCTGGCTTTTTTTGTTTTGTGAATTTTTAAAGTTCCGCGAGTTACGTTACGTCGCGTGTACTATTCCAAACCAAATGTTACAATTGGTTTCTAATTAAATTCGTTTTGTAAGAATTTGGCATACCTATTGGTGGATCGGCCTCACAGGATCCTCCATAAGGTGGTTGATTTGTTAAGAAGAAATACGCGGAAAATCCTTCCCCAGTTCTACCTTCACCACTAACCGTGACAGTCAACTTATACTGATAATTCATTGCTAACTTATTTTCGTCTATGACAAGACTTGGGCCTGAAGTACCTAGACACAAAACAATGATAGCAAACATTAAAGTACATTTTGGTTTTGATAAAAAAATAATCTATTAGAATCTTTTTTCACACAGGGCGTGAAAAACAGTTTTTTCATCAGCAATCCGATTCAAAATTAACTTATTTAAGTCCCCCACCCTTAAAGTTAAAAGGTATGTCCTTAAGCTGTTTATCTTTCAATTTTATTTTAGTAGGTGAAAAGGGAAACAAAACCTTCCTTGCTTTTATACATGTACATACTCAAGTATATTGCTTTATACAATCACTGCCACAAATATATAGAAAGTATTCGATAAATTGTTGCCTGCACTATCTAAGTAACCTTTAATGGTCAGTTTTTAACGAAAGACAGGTTGTACCGTTAGTTCTTTCAAATTTCTCGATTTGAACTACAAATATCATAGTTCCAAGTTGACATTTCTACATTTTTTAGTTCCAAGCAGTCATTTCTCATTTCCAAGTTGGCATTTCTTAGTTCCAAGTGAGAAATGTCAACCTGGAACTAAGAAATGTCAAAGAAATGCCAACTTGGAAGTGAGAAATGTCAACTTGGAACTAAAACATGTCAACTTGGAACTGAGAAACGTCAACTCGGAACTATGATATTTGTAGTTCCAATCGAGAAATGTGAAAGAACTAATGGCACTACCGGTCTTTCGTATTTTTTTCATTAAATGTTATGGAGTTATTTCATGAATACTGGTGAATATTGCCCCGAGTAGAATTAAATATTGCACGAGTTTAGAGTGAAATATCTAGTCTACGAGGGACATTATTCATGCAATAGCCCTTCTACTTTATAACAGACAACACCACCTTGTTTTGAAGTGGTGGTTATCATTGGTGACGTCACAAATTGCACTGGTGCAACTTGCGAATATATTGGACACTGATATGCCATTGCTTTTTACGGGAAAAATATATTGCTATACACATGATACAATGATTTATTGTTAATTTATTTCTAATCAGTTTTCGAAATAACAATGTTTGTTATATCTTACCTGTTGAACTTATATAAGCTAGACTTGTAGAATGCCAATATGAATAGTCCTGGTCCGATTGATAAAAAAGTCTCCAATTATACACTAAACGTTCGTCTGCTTCACAATCGCTACACGTTACACGGAATATCGACTTACTAGATATTGCATACTTTGTCACACAGTTCATCTCACACCTATTAAAAAATGCTAATCAAATATAATAGTGTATAGTGAAAACCCGTCTTCTGTTCTTACTAGATTCGACTTTTTTGTGTGGCACTAATCACTACTAAGGAGAAAGTTTGGCGTTAAAAATCTTGCTCACCTCAACTGACATACCTGTATCAAGTAAGGACCATTGTGGTCGTTTGTTTCTCCTGTACATAGAAATCTTATTTAAAGGTTGATCACCCCTGTTTTTATATTGTTTTTACCTTTCTTTTTTACATGCATTTAGGATTAATCGTTATTTTTAACTTTTGATGGCTTATTCTTGTTTAGGCATTGAAAGACAGGCACCTTTTATTAACGAATTTCCTAATGCGCTACATGTATAGATTAATCACAAAAGATGTGGCCTTTCATTAAAAACGGTAAATATAATGCTGGATTCACACATTTTGAGTAGAAAATCTGATCATGACATTATTATGTCACAAAAAAGCTGTAAATACACTAGTTATATTATGATAACACGAATAATATAAACTTGGATATGATTTAAAATGTTAAAATATCTGGTAGTTTTATTCTACACAATGTATTTACTCTATGAATACAATGGGTGGAGACCCGGGAACAACAAGTATCAGTTGAGTGAACTCCGAAGAAAGTTTCCCTGATGACCCATTGACTGTCACAGCATATCCAATCCAGGATGAATTCAGAAAAGTTAGTTCAACCATCCCTCGCCCTATTGAGGTATTGAGTAAATGAGTACAGTCTCCAAAAGTATCAGCATGCTGTTGGTACATGCTTGAAAAATCGTCTAAGGTCCCTCCGGCGGAGTAATTGCTGCAATACACAAGACATTTCTAATTTGAGCAAGTAATTTTGTTATTACATGTAAATCTAGAATAATTTGGAACCTTGAAGCAAGCATATGCAAATGACGTACATGTCCCATGCGTCTAAAAGTTAAAAAAAATATCTTGTGCAAACACATGTAGCAGGAGACATTTTTTAAATTGAGTTGAATTTCAATTATCAGACTAATATTACTCTATTTTATTGACCAGGTTGGTCATGGGTCAATTATTTCGAGGTTCTTCATTTAAATCCTACCTAAAATACCGAGAAAATTAAGCTCCGCCCAACCTTGTGAATAAAATAGAGTAATACCAGTGACTGTGACACATTTGTATCTTTCTCGCTAACTGCTTAATTTTTAATACATGTTTACTGAATACCTAAGACGTATAATAAAAAAACCAAGCACAAGGAGGTCTAAGAGTTTCACACATTTGAAAATTCCAAAATATATATAAAACTGTTATTAATATCTTGTTCAGTCAGTACCAAGAAGTGTGAACTTTCAAGGTTAGTGATAAAATATGTTGAAAACCTAGAGCTAGAGACTCTAAAAGACACACACTAGTATACAGAGGAAATTTCAACACAGCATAACTACAACCAGTAAATGTGAACCCACGTCACGCTCATATTAGATATCAAACAAAGTGCTTTCTTACAGTCCAGGCACTTACTATTTATTGTAATATTACAAAGTAAAGTAATATTACAGTAGACAATAATTTAACTATATTACACGATTTTGTAAAATAAGGCAATAATTGGGTAGTTTCCCTTTGTCCAGACGATTTTTCTTTTGTAAATAAAATAAAGGGACATAACCTCATATATTTTAAAATGAGAAAACAAATGAAAACATATTATCTTTCTTTACTACAAAAAATCGCGTAATCACTAGTATATTTAATAAGGCCGGGAAAAGTTTTCATTTGAGTGTTCTATATGTTTTAAATGCAGATTTTATAATATACCATGTATGTTATAAGTACTAAGTAGGTACAACAAAGTATGGCCTTGCAACTTCGTCCATGGGGGCAAACTGAATTTAGTTATATTTTCATGCTCAAAATACCAAATTTTAATGCACAAAACATCAAATAAAAGGCAGATGCTTTGTTAACCTTTAAAAATATTTTTTGTTTATCTTTAATTGTCCTTAATATGTGTCTTAATTACAATTTGAAAGCATTTAGATGAAAATAAATCATGTTAAGCAACATTTGGTTTCATAAGGAAGCTTTTGTCAATTTAACAAGAGCACCGAAAAGGGCACTATCTCTGTTTTAGCATTTATTTTTAACACACTTTCAAAGTGTCCTGCCGATCTTTTTTCCGGAAGGGCGGGGATAGGGGGGGATAGCTTCTAAAAACATCTCTTACTTGTCAAGTATTCAAGATAACAAACATTATTCATATAGAATTTTTCTTAGTTCTAATGATGAATTGTAGGATGAGTACAGAGAACTTACGGGAATGTAAACTTTTTTTTCAAATGCACGATGTCAGATGTACGACCGACATTTCTTTATCTTTCCTGCAAGGACCAGAAATAAACACATTTGGAAAGAAAAGTTACATTGAAATTGTTTAAATCCACCAAATGCAATCATCGAATAGACGTACACCTGTCAACATTGTATGAAATGGGGGATAATAAGGTAATGAGCGAAAAAAGGTGGGGGGTCGCAAAAATTTATTCTTAAATTTAGAATCGCTACTTGGCAAGGATGAACTTGTAAAAAAAATATTTTAATCGGACCACAAATAAAAAAAGTTACGATTTTTGCCCCTTTTGGTCCCTAATAACATAACAGTTAAAAAAGGGGACACAAAAATATATCTGCTACTTGACAAGAATAAAAAAATTGTCAAAATCGAACAAGAATTAAAAAAGTTTCGATTTCGGTCCCTTTTGACCCCTTATTACGTAACAGAGGAAAAAGGGGTGGGGTCGCAAAAATAAATTTTCAAATTTGGATTCGCTACTTGACAAGAATAAACTTGCAAAAAACAATTTCAAAATCGGACCACAAATAAAAAAAGTTTCGATTTTGGCCCCATATGGCCCCTAATTACGTAATAGGGGGGGAAAGGGGGGTCGCAAAAATTAATTCTTAATTTTGTATCCGCTATTTGACAAGAACAAAAATGCAAAAAAAAAAACAACTAGGACCAAAGTTATGGTGGAAAAAAGTAAAATATTTGATTTTTTTGCCCCTTTTGGTTCCTTTATTTCGAAACAAGAAAAGGGGGGACCCCCAAAATCAATCCCATTCATCTCTGTATGGGAAGGAACATCATTGTCAAATTTCATAGCAATTGGATAACTAGAACTTAAGTTATTATGGAAACAAACAAAAAAGTAGTATTTTTGGCCCTTTTAGGCCCTTAATTTCTAAACGAAAAATGGGGGGACCCCCAAATCAACCCCATTCATCCTTTTATGGTAAGGAACATCATTATTAAGTTTCATAGTAATCGGATAACTGGAACTAAAGTTATTGTGGAAACACTAAAAAATTAACAGACACCGACGACGACGACGACGACGGCAACGACAACAGCATCATACCATAATACGTCCGCAAATTTTTTGCGGTCGTATAAAAAAACTATTACTGTTCATAAAGTCACAGAGTCCAACGCACCTCACTGAACGTTAAGGACGACCCTAGCATCGTAGGCACTATTTCATACGAAAAATTATTTCACTCGACGATTTGAGCACAAGTAAAAATTATTGCAATCGATACGCGTGTTGAATTTGTCAGAGATATTTGTCAAGTATTTTTTCAGTTGTTTATAAGGCACGGACGGGGGGGGGGGGGGGGGGGCTGGGATTTTTTTGAAAAAAATTTCCCTGCCCTGATTTTTGTAAAAAAATAAAATAAAGTGGCCAGCACCTAGGTTGAAAAAAAATAATCTGGTTTCAATCTTGCCACTTGAAAAAAAATCTTGCCTAATAATATGTGTGCGAAAAAAATAATCTGGCCCGCAAATCGGGCGAAAAAAAATTTCCCGGCTCAAGGTAAAATCCCAGCCCCCCCCCGAAAATCAAATGATCCGTGCCTAAGATACTCTAGCCACAGTCATAACCGTGGTCCACGTGACTGTGTTGTTTGTGGTCATTCAACCTAAAGAATTTTTAAAATCAAGATCAATCGGTTTACCAGATACATTTTTCTCAAAAGCAGACATGAACAGAGTGACCTTTCCTATTTACTGTCTGATAATTAGTGCACATGTTATAATAATCATAATTATGTCTAAAGATATGCTAAATCAGCTATTAGATTTTATAGAGGAAGGGCTATTGAATCTTTTTCAACCTGTCTTTTTATTTTTTGACAAATCGTACGTAGCGTGGCAAGTTTTATTTTATTATAGTCTGTGCAACCAAAAACGCTATCCTGAAGAAAGCTTTATATTGATCTATAAAATAATGCTCTTAAAATAATACATAACTAAAACAAAAACTACAAAAAATCAAAGCACCCCTCTTATCGTAAAGAAAAGTTGCATGCCACACTTTTCATCGTTTGTGGTACATTTTAAATGCAAGAGCATAAAGTACTAACACTTTGTCACGATCGCAAATAATATTAATTTACAGTATCAAAACTAATTTGCTGACATTATCGTATATATTTTTTGAAATACCATATTTTACAGTATATCATAAGTATATGCGTGCATGGGGTCAACAACCGGTTGAGCATGCTATCTTGGCTATTTTCTGGCTATTTCAAGCGCGAACATTTTTCACGTAGTATCACAGAAGTACACTGTTTTCGATCTTTAAAGAATTTTCTTATTCAGCGCTATGAAAAAGTTAACAAGATTACGAAATATTATTTGATACAGTCAAAAACAATATAGACAATGATTCTTGTTGAAAGGGGAATATTTTCTAAAATTTTTATTTAAATTAATGAAATAAGGTTTGTCCTTTATGAAATATCAATAGAAAAATCTTAATTTTTGCCAATTTTACAGAAAAACAAGGATTGGTTAGAAAATATCATTCATTCTCTGTCTATCATATCTTCAGGAGAAATGCATTTGAACTATCCGGGTTTCGGGCAGGGATATGCTTGCCGGTAAAAGTCCACTATTAAGAGCGGCCAGAAAACTGATATCGAGTAAGGCCGATTGCAAACAAAACGACTACTGATTGAATGCCGGGGTTATCAGACAAAATCATAGTGGTACATGTACATCAGTCCAAAGTGGGAATACATTCACGTTTCTCGCAACTGAAAGAAGACAGCGGCATTATTGCATGATAGATCCTGCCCTTCTTATTTTCCAACGGCAGCGAAAAACCTCTCCGAAAGTCCGTGTGTCCCTATATCCTCCACTTCGTCATCATTTCACACTTCATGTTGACTTTATAGCCCTTTTTATGTTCATCTCTCTGATTTACATGTACATGTAGCCGAATTTGTTCTGCTAACTTGAGATTAAAAGACTACCTAGTAAGTAATGTTTGTACATATTAAAGTCTTCTAAGATAAAATGGCATTTAATACTCGGTCTGGTATGGTATAAAAATGTAACGGCCTCGAGAGGGTTTCAGTTATCCAAATATTAGGACCGCTTCAGTGCTGAGTTTTTATGACATATCGTTTTGTACACCTTTGTACACATAGTAAAATGCACCCGAGGGATTAAATGGAGAAATCCTGTAAACAAGCATACCATGCAACCATATGAGAGGTGCACTTTTATGGATAAAAGGTCATGTTCCTCGCATGTTAAATGTTTCGATAAAATGTGTAGCTTTTGCTTCTGTACAGTTGGCTAATTGTCCAACCTAAACCGGTTAAAAGTGGCAATCAAAAATGGATGGTTTCTATGGCCTTATGTGTCAATATACCATTCATTGTATCAGCCTTAGTCAACAATAAAAAAGGAACAAACACACACATACACCACCAACATACCCCCCCCCCCCAAAAAAAAAAATAAAAATAAAAAGCTTCGCCGAGCGCAGCATGATACGACCGCAACATGTTGAACCCTGTACGTTTTAGGCCCAATATGGATAGTCTTTTGCCCTGGACACATGCAGCCCATGGTGGACTGACAAAGGTTTTTGACATATGCTTCTCTGTTGGACTTTCGACCCAGGGGGTAAAAATATAAATTTTCAATTTTGTATTCTACTCTTGAAAAGAATAATGTATGGGGGAAAAATTAAAATCGAACCAGAATTTTTTTTAAATTATGATTACAGCCCCTTAGGTAATGAGCGAAAAAAAATTATTCTTAAATTTAGAATGGCTACTTTTTTTAATTGGACCAGAAATAAAAAAGTTACGATTTTGGCCCCTTTTGGTCTTAATAACATAACAGTAAGAAAAGGGGACACAAAAATATATCTGCTACATGTACTTGACAAGAATAAACCTGCAAAAAAATTTTCAAAATCGGACAAGAATTAAAAAAGTTTCGATTTCAGCCCCTTTTGGCCCCTTATTACCTAACAGTTGAAAAAGGGGTGGGGTCGCAACAATAAATTCTCAAATTTGGATTCGCTACTTGACAAAAATAAACTTGCAATAAAAATTTTCAAAAACAAACCAGAAATAAAAAAGTTTTGATTACGGCCCCTATTGGCCCCTAATTACAAAACAAGTGAAAAAAGGGATGGTTTCAAAAATTAATTCTCTAATTTGGATTCGCTACCTGACAAGAATAAACTTGCAAAAAAAAAATTCAAAATCGGACCACAAATAAAAGTTTCAATTTTGGCCCCTAATTACGTAATAGGGGGAAAAAGGGGGGTCTCAAAAATTAATTCTTAATTTTGTATCCGCTATTTGACAAGAAGAAACATGCAAAAAAAATTTCAAAATCAGACCACAAATAAAAAAGTTTTTATTTTGGCCCCTTTTGGCCCCTAATTACGCAACGGGGAAAAAGGGGCACCAAAATTCATCAGGTTCGTTCTTTTATTGTAAGAATCATTTTTGACAAATTTCACAGCAATAGGCCAACTAGGACCAATGTTATGGTGGAAACAAATAAAATATTTGAATTTTTTGCCCCTTTTGGGCCCCTAATTTCGAAACAAAAAAACAGGGGACCCCCAAAATCAATCCAATTCATCCTTGTATGGTAAGAAACATCACTGTCAAATTTCATAGCAATCAGATAACAAGAACTAAAGTTATTGTGGAAACAAACAAAAAAGTAGTATTTTTGGCCCTTTTTTTGGTCCCTTATTTCTAAACGAAAAATGGGGGGACCCCGAAAATCAATCCCATTCATCCTTTTATGGTAAGGAACATCATTGTCAAGTTTCATAGCAATCGGATAACTTGAACTAAAGTTATTGTGGAAACACTAAAAAGTTAACAGACACCGACGACGACGACGACGACATTATCATACCATAATACGTCCGCAATTTTTTTGCGGTCGTATAAAAACGAAAAAAAAAAAAAAAAAAAAAAACATCGGGATTTTCCATTTGTATATACATGTATGTAACTAGGTTTGTCAGATACCTGTCCGGATGTTAACTAATGGTGTCCTTTGGTAACTCCGGTATCCATTAAGCTGACTATCCTGTTTGACAAACGAGCGTCAAAAAGTCTTTACACCCTTACATGCACATGAATGAATCATCCCTTATATGGTAAACTACCGAATATTGCTGCTTGTGATTAAAGTAAAACTAACTAAATATTTCTAAAAACAAGTTTAAAACATACTCTAAAAATGGTATAAATGACAAAATAATTAAATTGTTGTTTAAGATGATTTTTTTCCGTGCTGGGCCCGGATGCTTGGCGAATAACCCCACAGCAGAGCCTAATTTGTCGTAAAAGTCGAATACGGGTCTAAATTGGGATTCTGACATAGTGTTAGTGCTCAGAGGGTTTGTCGGCATAAAACCTAGTTCAACCCACCATTTCTTTAGAAATGCTTGTACCAAGTCAGGACCATTGCGATCTTTAATTTCTCTGGTATGTCTTTGCCTTGTTTGCCTTTTCTTCTTAGATGTATGAGTGAGATTGATCATCCCTGTTCGGTAATTTTGTTCTTACTCCTCTTATTATCATGAAATAATATTTAGACGTTCAATAAGCATTATAAGCTGACGCATCAAAATATGCTTTCGATGCTTCCGATTTCTTTCCCGCCACCTAGGAGGCGAATAGTCCCTCAGCAGAGCTTAGCTTGTCGTAAGAGGCGACTAAGGGTCTTGGGATTTTGAAATCGGGTCTGTGCTCAGACCACAGAGCGACCCAGATGTGTACCCTAGGTGGCAGAATAGGGTGGCCCTCGTCCGCGGGGGTTGTCAGGTCTATAATACGGAAACCCTGACCTCTGACCAAAATGGGCCAATGTGTATGGAGAGTGCCACGCTTCATGCACGTAAAAAAAATCCTTTTGTTGACCGCCAAGTAGTGCATCTCCCCATTTTCCTGTGGTTCTTAAAATTTGCTGTTGCCTTTGTGTCCCACCCCACAGCCTTGGCTTTTTTCATAAAAATATTTTGGCAGCAGAGGATAGGAAGTAGTATGTCTGCCATATAAAATAATGATAATAATGAATAAAATAATGCTAAAAATGAAAATATAATTCTACCGTCACGTAACGCCTTTGAAAAACTGAATAAACTGAGGGTTTAAGCAAGCAACAGCTTTTCTCTATCTGAAACAGTTTTCATTCTATAGGCCAAAAACATGAAAAAATGCTATTTAACACCTTTAAAGGGCCATAACCCATATATATTAAGGGATCATCTGACAACCTCGACCCAATGGAGACTTTTGTAAAGCTCCAGGATCTAAAGGTTTAAGCAAGCAACAGCTTTTCTCGATCTGCTATAGTTTTCATTCAAGACAAAACGCTATTTTCTTCTTTAAAGGGCCGTACGTAACCCTTATAAGGGGTCATCTGACAACCTCGACCAAATGGAGACTTTTGTAGATCTTGATGAGCTGAACATTTAAGCAAGCAACAGCTTTTCTTTATCTGCAATAGTTTTCATTTCTATAGGACCAAAAACATGAAAAAAAACGTTATTTTTTTTAAAGGGCCATAGCCCCTATTAGGGGTCATCTGACAACTTCGACCCATTGGATACTTTTGTAGAGCTTTTGATTCTGAAGAAGGATCGTTTCTTCAGATTTTCTCCATCTGTTATACTTTTTGATTTATTGGCCAAAAATTATAGTCTGACCTCCCTGTTCTATTTTTAGCAACAGCAGCCAAGTTTTTTGGTCGGCAGTCATCATTTGTGCAATCTTTGTAGAGAACACCCCATAGATGAATAGTGCAAAGTGTCAAAGCAAACCATTCAGTAGTTTCAGAGGAGAAGATTTTCAAAGAAGAGTTAACGACGACAGGCGACGACGACGGACGCAACGTGTTGGCAATAACTCACATGACCCTTCGGGTCAGGTGGGCTAAAAAACCAAGCCCCCCCCCTTTTTCAAGTTAAATGGTCCGGCCTTTGAAACATTTTCATCAAATGTCCAAAGCATAATGATTTCATTTTACTGAAATAAAGTTACATGTTAATTGGATTTTATTGTCAAACAAAACATTTTGACAAACTTAAAACTCAATACGACAAAATTGTTTTCTTCCTTTGTACAAAATAGCGGGAAAAGCTGAAAAACTTTCAGTGCAGATTCATTTACATGACTGTGTTTGTGGAGAAACCTTGAACTAGATGAATGTTGATTAGGTTGACTATAGTCATAAATTTATCATGAGGAGTTCCCTGACCCTGAAAAAAACAATTCCAAGGTTTCTGCTTCACAAGAAAATACTATTTTACGTGATTATAAAGATGAAATATGTGGTTTATTTTACAGATGTTTTTTTGTTCTGAATGACGTTTCAAACATACATGCTTTGTGTTACTTGTTCTTTCGTCCAAGTTGAAACAGAAATTGAAAAAAAAAAAACGAATAAAATAGATTATTTTGTGTATCAGTATAGATAAACATATGTAATCAATAATTTGAAACGGAATGTGCTCGATTAGCAAATATACTGAAACAGAATCTGTCTTGAAAGAACCGATTTTTATAATTAATATTTGTCTTTATGTACACTTATGCAAACGATTTGTTTTAGTTTGCTTGCTGATGCGCGCATTTTGTTTAATTTACTATAATTCCTTTTAATTCAGTCAAAATGCACTTTTCTGTCTGATATCTGGAATCCTGCTTTTTTTTTATGCCCACCGACATGTCGTCAGGGTCATTAAGTTTTACTCATGTCCATCCGTCCGTACGAATTTCCGTCAATCTTCGTACGGAAACCGTAAAAATGAGAATGATTTAAAACTTTGTAGGATTGCTCAGTATGACAAACTGTACGTCATAAGCGACTTTCCGACCATTTGGATTTTTACTTCCTGTCTGGGAGTGGGTCGAGATGAAAATTTACGTGAAAATTTCCTTCAAGCTTTTGCCAAAACACTACATTAGAATGATTTGAAACGTGGTAGGGTGGTTCAATATGACAACTCTAGGTCCTTTACGACTTTTTCACCTGTCAGACTTCGACATCTTGTTTGAGGTACGGACAAACAGACATAAATGTCTGTACGAATTTTCTTCAAGCTTTTATCAGAAACCGTAAACAAGAATGATTTGAATCCTTGTATGATGTTCAGTATGACAAAATGTACGTCCTAAGCGACTTTCTGACCTATGAGACTTCTTCCTGTTTGGGGTACGGACGAACAGACATATGTTCGTATGTTTGTACGAATTTCGGTCAAGCCTTTCTCAGAAACCGTAGATGAAATGGTAGGATGGTTCAGTGTGACACACTGTACGTCCAAAGCGACTTTCGGAATTGTCGGACTTTTACTTGAGCTTCCTGTGTGGTGCTGGCGGGGGCATCCGTGTCCCATGAACACATTCCTTAAATCGGGTCAGGTCGCTTTGCCCACAAAGCGGCTTGGATATGTGCCCTATGTGGTTGAATGGGAAGCCCTGTCAAAGTGGAAAGTCGTCAGGTTATAATGCGTAGAACCAGATCGCAAGCCATCGTGGTGCGCCGTCTTTGGAAAATGTTACGTCCCTCGCAATAGTGATCAAATTAGAAGCGGTATCATTTTAATTATAGGGGACGATTTCGGTTTTAATGTTTTTTCTGTACAATTGAATCAAATTGTATGAAAATGTAACAACTGATTGCAGCCGATTGAAATGTTTCAAATGTAAACCAGATCGATCGAACGATATAGAAAAGCTAGTTTTTATGTCTGTTAACGCAGTATTTTGGTCAAGATAAAATGACAGGGAATGCAAATGCTGCAAGGGATGCAGATGTTGTTTAACATGTGAGTTTTGTTCGTTTTATGCCCAGTCGACAGCATTTCAGTCATAATCAGGAAAAGACAACAACAAATTCAATTGTGTAGACCCACCCAAGACACAGAACGCATAAAATGTATATCTCCCAAATCGGACCAATGTACGACCACTAACCAGAGAGAAAATGAATCAACTCACAAAACAGGCCAATGTACTCGGAAAGTGACGAAACCCTCGGCCAAAACTTCACACATTCTGGAATCCTTACCTATGGTGATTGACAATGAAAAACCCTTACATAAGAGTATAAACACTTACTTTAGTGGGATATACCAACCCATCCGTGCGGGTTCCGGGTGGCGAATAGGCCCGCAGCAGCGCTACACTTGTCGGTAAAAGACCACTAAAAAGCGCCCAGAAACCTTACATCAGGTCAGGCCGCTTTGCCCTTAAAGCGACTGGGATGGGTGCCTCAGGTGATGGAATGGGGCAGCCCTGGCCTGTCATAATGAATGCTGGGGTCGTCAGCCTATAATGTGGAAAACCTGACCGCAAACCATAGTGGTGCACCGTGTTGGGAAAATGTCACGTTCCTCGCACGTTAAAGAACCCAGCTGCAGGTCTCGGTAAGAGTAGGACCCGTAGGATCCCCATGCAGGAGGTTAGATTTCCCGTCCCTACCCATCACTCCTTTATCCAGTGGCAGTCAAAACTCGGGCCTTGTGTCCCAATTTCCTCCACTTTATCATCATTTCATGTTCATTGTATCACCATTTTCATGTTCATCGCCCGGATATAGCCAAAATCGTGCTGCTTGAGAGTAACGAAATAACTAACTAACTAACTAACTAAGAGTAGGACCCGTATGATTCCCATGCAGAAGGCTAATATAAATTTCCCGTCCCTACATGTACCCATTACTTCTTTTTCAAGTGGCAGTCAAAACTCTCCTACCTAATTGGCCTGTGTCCCCATTAGCAATAATAAACTAACTAACTAACTAACTATAACCAACCCTTCCAGTTTTACATAAACGACCCTTTTCCGTCTTAAATACAATGCTGGTTGAGCATACACAGACTGGGAGTTTAAAAATGGGGTTGGTTGGGAAACAAAGTAACTGCATTTTTTTAAGACTACGGAGTACAAATTACAACATAGTTCCAGACAATAAATTTTGTTACGCCTGACACGCGTTTCGTCTATTTAAGACTCATCAGAGGCGCTCTACCAAAAATATTGAAAATGCCAAACACTATATGAATATGAAGAGCATAGAACTGTAAAACCAAAAATACCAAACTGGGGAACCAAATTATTACTAAGATTATCAACCTATGTCTGGGTAGGGTTCCTCGCACGTTAAAGAACGGGGAAAGGTGAGTAGGAGCGGACAATTAAGCCCATGTGGTGCTCTAATTCGCCATCCACAAAGGGATCACTTACGTGCATGAAGCGTGGCACTCTCCACACACGTTCGTTCACTATGGTTTGCTGTCAGGTTTTCCGCATTATAACCGAACGACCACAAGGGAAGGAGGGTGGTTATTTACTAGGGATGAAAATAAAACTGAAAAAAGGAGAGGTGCCAATGTGCAAAGACAAATTCAATTAATATCATGAAACAGCAAATTACATAAAAGCACCAAAAAAAAACCAACTCTACAATCGTGGTTTGATGAAAAAGGATTAATTCGCAGATTCTTAAATTCGTGGTTTTGAAAACTGTCCACAGCATACAGATCAATGTTAACTTTCTTTTCGTAGGGCATATATTCTCGTGGGTAAAGCCCACTAATGAAAACCACGAAAAATGATACCCCCACGAATAATAATGAAACCACAGTATGGTAAAGAAGGATCGGAAAATAAAAGAAGATAAAAAAAGAAACGTTTGGTCTTGTACTGATTACTGTCTTGTATTGGTAACTTAAGTATTTGTAAATACTGTATAATGTCTTTGTATGTAGAGTCACATGTTCATTGTTTTTTGTATGTTTTTACATGTATATTTGTATTTGCTTAACGTACCTCTTTGAGGTTTTATTATGCAATAAAGTATAAATCCCATATTTGTCTACGAGCGCACGGTGTAGCTTTTATCAGAGTACTTAATTTTGCCAAATGGGAATCGGGTTTATTACAACCATATTGTCAGCCAGCATCAAAGGGCTTTTAGTTTATAATGTAAGAAAGACGAGAAAAATTATTCTATTACATTTTGGAATTTCCTTTTTAAATAAATGGTATGGCATTTATGGACGTCTCACTTCTAAAAGACAAAGAAAAAGGTTTCCTATTTTGCATAAAGACATGCAATTGCGAAGACAAATATAAAAGCTTTGGAAAGGAGTAACCTTTGGGTTTAAGTGATGATAGTCTCTGATGCGTTAGAGGTTTAAAGGTTCTAGTAGAAACCCCCTTACCAGATCATATAATTTGTAAGAATTTTGAGAGATAAGCCGATGCAACATGTGAACAACTAATGTGTCAATGGCTTACGTCTGTAAGTGGCTTTAAGAAATCCCCGTAAACACCAAAAATCAAATAGTATGCGCAAATCTATGTTGTATAAGAAAGGTTCTAAAAAATATGAAGACTATTCATCAAGCGTTTGGAAGGAGTAGTATTCAAAACGTTTGACGGACGGAATGATCAGGAAGTACGGACGGCAAAAAGGAGGGAAGCACGGACAGACGGGCGGACAAAAAAGGACGGGAGAAAGGACAGATGTACTGTACGGACAGAACAAACCATAGCACACGTCAATGGTTATAAAATTGAAAAGAAAATAATCATTTGGTCTGACAAGCCTGACATCGACAGTATGATATTGAAAATGCCTTTTTAAATTTTTTATTCATCCGCATAAAACTAATTCGTGTACATGTAAAGAAGTTGCAACAAGCAGGAATTGCTTACCCTCCCGGGGCACTCATAACGCGTTGTTGGTTGCTATTTAGTACGTATTGTGTGTATTTCATACCTCGCCACACGAAGAGGCGAGGTATTATGTTATAATCTCCGTTTCGTTCGGTTTCTGTCTGTCGAAAAGATGAACAAAACATACCAAGATTCACATTACATTCGTTTTTAGAAGGCATTTACAAAGATAATGCTTTGTCCGGGAAAAATTAATAAACAAGTGAATATTCGGTTTTATTAGTTTGTAGCTTAAATAATCGTATTAAACACAAAATTAGTTATTTAAGTAAAGAGTACAAAAAGTATGAGGGAATTAAGGGGGAAATGCAAGAAGCACGGACAAACGGACGGACGGAACAAACCATATATATACCTCGGGTATTAAAATGAAAAGAAAACGATAATTTGACCTGGCCGACCTAGCGGTCCGACGATTTAACCAGTAGGGAGAGGCCTTGGTTTTTCCTTCTAAAAATGTTCTTGATCTGATTTTTTATGAAAAAATATTTTGGCAGCAATGAAGAAAAAATATTCTGTAAAAGGATTTCTGTCATATAAATAATTGGAGAAATAATATCTTGTCGCGACACCTTTGAAAAAAATCACTTTCTGAACAAAAATAATTAATTGTAACGCCATCTATAGGTTCATGTTGCACGTTATGGAAGTGACAAAATGCAGCTTTTCTCTTTCTTTTTTTTATTTCGGCATGTTTTGTCAATAATTTATAATTTGTTACCGTTACTGTGAAATTGTATTATTAAGCAACATAGAACACTGTTTTATAAGTCAATCTTTGCACACCGTTTTTGAGTATTTTTCTTACGTGCATGTCTCAGAGAAATTCATGCAGTTTTGTTCAGATCCAATACTGCAATTGTTGCAAATCAACAACACGCTTGTTTTTAACTTTAAATTTTGTCCTAGGCAGGGCTCTTCTCTAATATTAAAAACTTTAATGCTTACAAGGTGAACATGATAAACCTGCAACTATGTGGATCATGTATTCTAACTTCGATACAACATGTACAAGCCTGTGAAATGAGTTGGTTTTGATTTTTGTAGAAAAACGGCATTTTTTTACAACTTTTGTAAGCACTCTAAAGTGTTTAATTTTAACAGTGAGTGAGTGAGTGGGTTGGTGTTTCAATGCTATGTAAGTTATTTAAAGACGATGAACATGAAAATGGGTGATAAAATAAACATGAGATGATGGGAATGGGGTGGGAAACAAAGAACAGTAAATTTGGAAGAACCACAGGAAAAGGGGAGAGATGGGTAGGGACGAAAAATTTAGCCTAGGTGGTGCACTGCTTGGTGGTCCACATAGGGATCTTTAAAGTGCAAGAAGCGTGGCATTCTCCACACACGTTGGCCCACTATGGTCGACGGTCAGGGTTTCCGTATTTTAGACCTGACAACCCCTGCAGACGAGAGCCACCCTATTAAATTCATCCACCTACAGGGTACACACTTGGTCGCTCTGTGGGCTGAGCACTGACCCGGCTTCAGAATACCAAGACCCTTAGTCGCCTTTTACGACAATCTAGGCTCTGCTGTGGACCTATTCGCCTCACAGGCCCATCACGGGACTTTATTTCAAACAAAAAGCATGTTTAACTATTGACATTAAAGTTTGTTTGAATACGAATTGCTGTACATGTCTTGAATACGCACAAAATGTTCAAGTAGAGGCTAGAATTGGACGACTGTTCTTGAATAGACGCAGTTTACTTATCATTTTTTTTAATACTATGTTCTGGTTGTATAAAGAAGACAAAGCAGGAGCCTCACGATTATCATCAGATTTTTTAATGCCCCAGTCACACATTCAACACCACGGTTCCGCCACGGTCGAGGCCGAAAAATCCATTTTCCGTAGCCATAGTACGAGTAAGTACAGATCGATGCACAACGGAATATCTAGAATAACGGTAAATTTGGCGCCTTAGTTATGTCGGATAAGTACGGAACTGTACAGTTCAACACGGTTATTGGACGGTTGGACACGAAATAGTATGTTTTAGATCGACTGTGCTATGGTCGGTTTTCTATGATGTAAATAAGGATCAGAACGGAAAAGAACGTTCTTAATCGGAATAATGCGACACTCATCGGGGCTTTACGGCCGTTCACGATGATCATCGAAACACTAGATCTAGTAAAATTGGTTCAAATTTTGTTGACAAAAAAAAAAAAATATTAGACCCAACAAAATTTAAAGTATCATCGCTATTACCATAATAGTCAACTAGCTTTAGTGCCTTGTAAAAATAAATGGGATTTATATTTCCTAACCAGAGCTCCCATAAATTTGTGAAAATTATCATTAAGATGTTTAATGTATGCGCTTTATCATTGTTGTGCACATCATTTGAATCAAATATTTTAAATGTTCTTTAATATTAGTTATTCAATTCGTTCAACTTTCCGCAACTACGCGTAGTTTGTCGCTCTAAAAGCGCTTGCTTTTGATTTTAAAAATAATTCTTATGTAATAAATCATTGCTAAGGCATTTTTGTGCAAATTCCTGTCCATCTATCAATAAATACATTACGTGTCTGTAAGTATTGAATATTGAGAGAGTGTATCCGTACCCGTAACCAAAATTTTTCAGGGCGGGGGTCAATCGAGGGTTCGTTTTGCAAAATAGTCCTTAATTGAATAGTGCTTAACCAAATTTTAGAATGTTTTTTCCTAGATTTTCAATTTTTTTTCCAAAAGGGGCGGGGATGGGGGGTTGGGTCCGAACCTCTCGAACCCCCCTTCCTCCCGGGGGGAGGGGGTAGACGGGTATGGTATCATTTAATAATTTATGAAGTTACATTTAAACACAGGATCAGCTGCTTCTGGCGTTTAGAGTTGAGAGTCAGTGTGTAACCTCTCTTTTACCCAATTCCAACTGGATCGGCTTTTCTTAAAAAAGAGTACCAGTTGTGACCATGTATATTTAAAAGATATTAGAATTCTCAAACAGCTTACGTATAATCCTTAATACAGAGTCTCAAATAAACTTGAAAAATTTCAATGAACAATAGCTGTCTAGATCTGAAGTTCAGAACAAAAAAACCCAAAGTAAAGTAAAACTGACTTAACGTTTAACAGCACGGATGAGGAACGAAATGATACAAAGCCGGATCGTTTCCATAGCTGATCCGGCTTTAAATTCCTGGATCGGAGTGACTGGGGCATAATGGAAAATTTCTTAGATGAAATAAATATGTTTACTACATGCAACAAAAATAATATGACATAAGCATTAAATATATGAAATATATGAAGAAGTATCATCACATAATGACAAAGTATCATCACATAATGAAGAAGTATCATCACATAATGAAACACATCATCATAAGGCAGCTATGGCGTTCCATAGAAATAGCCGGTTAATAAATGTGTAGTTAACCTCAATATATGATCGCAATTATTAATATTATCTTCACAACAAAAGTATATTACCATCTGGTACAATACTTTATATCACTGAAGTTTGTAACTGTAGATGCGTGAGAATAATTGTCTGACAGATAGAAAAACACAGACTGGACGAGATGCAAATGATATATTCTTATCAACAGATTTTTTTTACAAAATATGCAAATAAGCGATTTCAGTTATCTCTGGAACGTTATAAAAACGACCACTGTGATAATCGCGGATTTTAAAGTTCAGCGGAATGCTAGTTATTGCACGATTCTTTCTACATTAAAGATATTTGTCCAGACTTGATTCGGATTCAGAAGGGGGTCTTGGTCTATCTTTTATATTGATAATTAAATTTATATTGATGATTAAATAAGGTTATTCTTCTCTATTTGTAATAAAGGGCTTTGTGTTGTTCAAACAGATATGAGTGTTTTATTTTTTAGAATACACATGCAAAGTCATTTAAAAAGCCCTCATAAATGTATAAATATCAAATGACGAATGCAACGTCGTTTTTAGGCAAGGATTTTCTGGGGAAGGCCTGGATTTTTTTTGAAAAAAAATTCCTGGCCCGGATTTTCACTGAAAAAAATATTGCCCGGACCTGGGCTGAAAAAAATAATCTGACCTTGATTTTGGCCTATCTGAAATAAATAAATTTTACCAAAAAATTCTTGCTCAGCATGTATGTGAAAAAAATAATCCGGCCCGCGAAATTTCCGGCTCGAGGAAAAATCCCAGCCTCCCCCCCAGAAAATCAAATGGTCCGCGCCTTATACGAATATATTTAAAAAGGATTACAGAAATGCAAAAATGAGGTGTGTGACAAGATGCAGAGAAACGAGAAACAAAGACATAATTAAAAACATAAGATTAGATCTGTCCGCTCCCATAAAAAATTGTGGACCGGCATTTAACTCAAACTTGATCTGTAACTCATCAAGGTAAACTCACATACCAAAAATCAGTTCATTATCTATAAGCGTTTAGAAAAAAAGTGCGGAAAACTGAAATTTTAGTGAATTTTCAAAGTTCAAAGGGCCATAACTCCCTTAAAAATTTGTGGATTGGCACGAAACTCACACTTGATCTGTAACTCATCAAGCTAAACTCACATACCAATAATCAGTTCATTATCTATAAGCGTTTAGAAAAAAAGTGCGGAAAACTGAAATTTTAGTGAATTTTCAAAGTTCAAAGGGCCATAACTCCAATAAAAATTTGTGGACCGGCACGAAACTCACACTTGATTTGTAACTCATCAAGGTAAAATCACATACCAAAATTCAGTTCATTATCTATAAGCGTTTAGAAAAAATGTGCGGAAAACTGAAATTTTAGTGAATTTTCAAAGTTCAAAGGGCCATAACTCCCATAAAAATTTGTGGACCGGCACAAAACTCAAACTTGATCTGTAACTCATCAAGGTTAACTCACATACCAAAAATAAGTTTATTATCTATAAGCGTTTAGAAAAAATGTGCGGAAAACTGAAATTTTAGTGAATTTTCAAAGTTCAAAGGGCCATAACTCCCATAAAAATTTGTGGACCGGCACAAAACTCAAACTTGATCTGTAACTCATCAAGGTTAACTCACATACCAAAAATCAGTTCATTATCTATAAGCTTTTAGAAAAAAAGTGCGGAAAACTGAATGTGTTACGGACGGACGGACGGACACACGGACGGACGGACAGACTGATTACTATAGGGCGTCCGCAACTTTGTTGCGGGGCCCTAATTATTTCTTATTTAAAGATAATTGTCTTAGCAGGTACAAATTTACTGATTGCTGCAGGATCGAGTTAGAATGTGTTTCATTCAGGTTAATTAAGAGAATAAATAATACAGAAGGACTTGTAACTTATAGCAGGTAACCAAGAAATCAAAGATTACATGTAATAAATTAATTTTCTTATTTTTATGACTCTCAATTTTCGTTGATCTCTTTCTTGTTTTGCATTTTTCTCGTAAATGTGCGGCAAATTATAATAGTAGTAAAAGTAGAATTTTGGCTAAATCATGTAAATGTTATATAGTAGTATATTATGTCTATAATTAGTAGTTTTATGTTTCATCGTGTTTTATCAATATTATCACAACATAAGTAATCTTCCCGTTTTCTTTGTGCAGTATAAATATGGTATAGAAGCCACAAATTTGGTGGCATTGAATTGAAAATATATTCGGCTCGGCAATCAGCCAGAAACGGTTAACAAAACATTCTACGCTTAAAAACTTTGATTATTTAATTACATTTATATCATCCAATATACCAATAAATTTTAATACTTTTTTGTCGTTGAAATGTCCGATTATAAAATTCAGAATTTTTTAAAATACTGGATTTCTTTCCTTGTACACTGTACTGCACATGGTCGGTATCATCGATGCTGGATTTGGCTTTTCTGTTCGATCATTTTGGGGTTTGTGTACTTTTTGTTTTAATTTGACCTTTCAATATTTTGATTCAAATGCTGCTGATGAGAGGTTATTCCTTGAAATATGTATCTACAGCCTTACCAAATTACCCGATCTATACCGATTATGTAACAATACATATAATTAACATCATCCTTTTTCATGTATTGATGTTTTTCTGCAATTTATCTGTATCATAAAATAACCACATGTATTCCAAAATTTATTGTTTTATTATTTAGTTATTGAGTGACATGGTTGACTTTTGAAGTCAAGCATGATAAATAGATGATGTACAACTTTTTTAAATGTGGGTACATATGATTAAAGCCATTTGCATGTAATGATCGCGTGTCGACCGTCATTGATACTATTTTAAAAACAGTAATATATAATTAATAAAAGTAGTTAATTTTTATGCAGAAAATGTTTTCATTTTTTAAACTGTTTCTGTGCAGAGAAAATTATATTGATAAAAAAATCGAATCATTCAACGTATAACATAGGGGAGATAACCGATATTTATCATTCAAGACAACAATGTTTGTCTCCCCTAAATGGACACACCACTTCGTGTTAAAATAATTTTCATGAAAACGTAGTGATATGTACAATGATATGTTATACTTTTTTAGAAAGATAAAAGATTAATAGTTCGTCGAAGCTTAGCCCGAAGGGCCTCAAAAGATTTAAAAAGAAATAGTTTGAGGTTAAAGGCGGAAATTGTGATATTTCACCATGTATTCGAAAATTTTTGTGTGTTCCTTTAAAATGAAAATTTTCTCTTGCTGGTAGTATTGTTAAACACACTTAAGTCTTTAAAAAAATCTTAAAACGTTCATTGAAAAAGAGGTCGAAGATTGTTCTTAGCAAAGATTTCCTTATATTATTGTATACTGTAATTTACCAACGCTATATTACAAAACACAATAATATAAAAAATTACAAAATATTGTAATTTAAGCCTTATATTATTCCCTGCAATAATATTATCATTTGTTGTAATATTACGTCCCGTAGTAATATTACAACAAATAGTAAGTGCCTGGACTGTCTTAGTTGAAGTTTAGTTGTTTTATGTTAATTTAATACTGGTCCAACTCACCTTTTACATGACCATTCAAAAGTCATATTTTGATTTCCACCATAACCCATCTCAAGTTCATACGAGTCTTTTAACGCATCTATTACTAGACTTTCCTGGTTCTGTTTTGCTAGTCTTTGATATCCACCAACAATCTGTACAACTGGAGGCGATCTTATGAACTGCACATAAGTCGGTTCATATACGTAGGTCTCAGGTAAGCTTACATTGAGTGTTATTCTGTAAATTCCCTCGGGAATCTTACCCTTAAGAAATCTGATTGAGCCAAGTGGTTTTACAGGGGGTTCATAAGCGTATTCTTCCATCGTGTCCTTTTCTTCAGTGTACATTTTCCATACGTATTCTACATCTTTGTCTGCACATTTCACTGGCATTCGACTAGCAAGATCCAAATCTTCAGCCATCAAAATCTTTAACGGATTAGAACTGTTTGAGTATTGTCGGTCAAAAATACCAGTCAAGGGGAAGCATTCGTTTTGTACGGTCATTGTTGTCACGTTTTCGTTTCGATCATAATTGTTGTAGCATGTTATGTTTGCTCTGTGATAGCCAAGTGTGATGTAAGTGAAGTCCAAGGTCAAAGGATTGCTCTCCGTTATATCTTGTGTTTTTGTTCTTATTGTTGTGTCTATAATATCACCAAAATCAAACAGGCAAATCACGTTGGGGAGATCATTGGACAACGGATGTTTATAGACAGTTACAGTTATGTCCCCTGGCGGAAGGTCAATCGTTGTATTAAACTCTATATTGATGAATGACAAATTATAGTCAGCGTAAATCGGTTTATCTAGATATACTATTTCAGTAAAATCTGGAAACCTTGCGATGATATGGGGATAAAATGTTCCGTGAGTGTTAAACATATGGTTTATGTATATAGGACTGCTGGAGCTCGTTCGGTTATATGTTACCACATTATCCGAGAATACCTCATATGTGCCTGAAGTACTTGGACCAGTTATGTTGAATATAAAAGGTATAATACCTACCGGACCGACATACTGGTCTACAGTAAACTCAATGGATCCAATTTGCAGTGGAAGTTGCTTTAACAAATAATTTGGTGAAGTGTTACTAGTGATGTTCGCAGTGACTGCAAATTTACCACGAGACGAAAAAGAATGATCGATTCCAAAAGTGTTTGTACTTTTAATAGGCGACCCGTCTTTAAAGTCAAACTTGATTATAACATCTCTCGGAAGTCTTACACAATTTGATAACGATATTGTGAAGTGTACCATTTTGGCAAATGGGTCCAATTCGTTATTTTGGTTTAATGACATATTGACAGGAATAGTTTGGGGATATGTGACTACAACATCACTATATCCAGTATTATCGTAAGTTACTATAGTGATCGTCGCAGTTAGAGTTTTAGAGTTCACAAGGTTACTACATTCTAGCGTGATTGCTTTTTGACTCGCTGTACTATATTGGATTCTAAATTCATACGGTTGGCCATATGAAATGTCTAAGGTGATGTTCTTGTCAAAAACCCCGGAATCAGAGTACACCATACACGTAACGTTGGTAGGCGGATCAGCATCGACGTCTTGATTGATTTGAAAGTCAATAAGGCCATCTGGGTATGGGAAGTTCTCATTTTGATTTGGTGTTAAGGACATATCAACCAAAGGATTCTGAATGGTGATCTTATAAGTGCAGAAGATTGAGAACCCAGGATTTAGAGCACTGAATGTAATATTGTATTCACCAATGGTTGAATAAGTGTGTGTCCACGATCTGTCTGTGAAAGGTTTATAAAATGGATCTGGATCGTTGCTGTGCTCATTGCCATCTCCATAGGTGAGTAAAAACTCAAACTCAAACTTCGGCGTATCGAGGAAGTGGAATTGTATTCCCTGAGCAGGTATTCCACTGGTTGGAACATGGACTGCAAGTACTGTAAGATTATCCCAGACAGTAATATCTATTGGAGGTAAAGTAAATGTATCAGCCCCTGAATATATCTTGGAAGTAATTGTAAGGTCACCAGGGCTGACCATATCATGGGAAATAGTGTAACCACCTAGAGTTGACATTGTTGAAAGATGGTCGTTTACGAATATAGATGTATTAGTCCCATCTCCAAAATCTACGAACAGAGTAAGATTCCCCATTGTATCGTAGTCACTGGATGGAGCTGTCACTAGAAGTTCAACCTGTTCACTGAATGTTATGTAAGACTTGACCACTGAAATATTGAAGCCACTAATTGGTCTAACAACCGATATAAAGAAACCATACTTAATTTCAGAACTTGCTTCATTTGTTGTTATAAGCGTTACATTATAATATCCGGTAGTATTATATGAATAGGATGCTGTGCAGCTCTGAACAATATCATAACACATTTTGTAGACGCTATCTTCGGAATTCATCATCCATTCGGTCTCAATATTAGAACCGGAAGAAAAGAGGGCTGTTAGATTGAACACTTCATTGACAAGCACCGAAGACTTAACATCAACCTGAAAGGGAAACAAATTGAAAATATTGTTTGATTTTTTCACTTGAAATTAATCTAAACTTTTTGCTACTTTGATATCATATTCAACATGATTTGTTATTACATATTGTCGCATAAAGACAGTATAATATACATGCATATAGTATTATGTAATCCATTCAGTGTCGTTGAGCATTTCGACCGCAAGTTTACAGTACCTACTTTACCTAAAAAAATAATTGATAGAATACAATTAAGATTGGTTTGGATTGCAACCATAGCAGCTCTTGTACATGTTTAATACTTTACCCCTGTTATGCATATTGGTGCTTCATAGTACAGAACCATATCTTCATAGTGAGTGCCTTTGTCTGTTGTAGCCATCAGCTGTACATGGTAGGCTCCATAATTTAGAGATAAAACTTCTGAAGTTGTTATATTGAAGGAACCAACATCGTTTGTGTTGTCTACTGACGGAGTCTTTGTAATGTTTACATTGTCAATTATCACTACTGCCCCATTAACAACAGATGCGTCCGTCCATTCAAAGACTGTGTATGTTTGGGACAGTGTGTTATCGGGAAGTAGAAGCTCATTCGATGATTGCAAATCGAAGCCTGAATAAGATAAAAATACATTATTGAGGAATAGATATGGATAATGAACTATCCGGTTTCTTAATCTTTTTTAAAAAGGGAAATAGTTATAAAATCAAAAATACAACAAAGTTCCAGACAATATGTTATTGTTTCAAAAAGACATTCACGTGTTATAAGCATGGTGGTACGCATGACATTAATGAAAATACAGTAGACATTGTTTGAAGTTATAGGCTTTGTTAGTTAACTTTTTTATGTTACTACTGGGGCATAGAAACAACAAACACAAATTGATGATGCAGGCCACAAATGTGACATATTCATGATATTATTGATAAATTGATTTTTTATGAACAAATTATTACACAATATAACATTGGAAATAATTATTACGTAATTTGTATTTAAACCAAATTAATTAAATAACATAGAAATAAATACACATTTTATAATATTGATAATATCAATCCATAAACAAAATTTGGCTAAAAACATCACCACATTATTGATTTACATAAAATTAAGAGTTATTTCTCTTTACATTTTTAACCGTTTATTATTAGTACAAAATCAAATTGTTTTGGGAGCAGAAGAAGGTCCAAGAATCAAATTGAAAAATAAGTTCAATATATATAGTAAAACGAAGGACTAGAAAATGGTGATCGGAAGGGGCGGAGATGGGAAAATAATCTTGCAGTTATGAAATGAGAGTATATTGAAAAACGCGACTAGATGATTGTAAAATAAATCCACAAGTGAACTGTGAGAATCAGCAAAAAAGTGAGTCAGCAAAACGTGTTAACCATCATGATAATAACAAAGTAAATAATAACAGGTGTATAGTTACATTCGATTTTAAAATATGTAAATAAGTACATTTTGAACAAAACCTATTACGTACATGTAACCATATACCTATTTTATGTCTATTTATGATGTAACATAAAGGGTTATATGTTATACATACATGTAGGCCATTTTGATGTAAAAACTAATGTCGTACTATGAAATTTATAGTATTCTTCGTTAATTTCATACCCACAAACGCCAAGATTAGACGGTCAAAGTTGTGATTGTGTTTAATCTGTATATAAAACACCATTTACCTCTTTCTAGTGTGACAGTTTTGTGATAACAGCAAGTACTCGTTAGAGGTTTCATCTACTTCCCCAAATGACTTTTATCGATTTATTTTTTTCTGTGTTGTTCGTAATTTGTGCAGGATTACCAACAACGAAAAGGGTGTGTCGCGAACAATTATTCCATATCCCATCTCTGTTTTAAAAACTGGAAGAATTCCATCTCACAGTTTTCCTTCGAATTGTCTTTTTTAATACAGGACATTACGGTAACAATTCTTTTTTAATTCAATATATATATTATAATTATGAAAAGTTGTGATATGTTTTCAGGAACATTTTGGTACATGCTCAGTGTGGTACACTTTAAATATGAATAATGGTAGTTTTCAAATTTATGACACGATTATTCTATAAAAGGACGATGTTCTAATTAGGTGGTATAAAATTTATTGCTTAAAACTTTGTAATATAGATTCTTTTACAAATTATCAAATGTAAGAACTAAAGAAAAAATATTTCTACGCATAATTAATTTATCTTTTTAAAAACATCAATTTTTACATTCATAGCTGAACGCTTTGTTTAACAACGATACGGATATATGACAATTGAAATGCTTATGATTATAACTCATGCAGTCAGGTCAATAAACAAGAGGCTCACAGAAGCTTGACTCGCTCACCTGGTCTCATGCTAAATACTCTTACCTAGTGCGCAACATGGTCAAAATGTACTTGGCGAGTAACATTAAAGAAACTAGTTAGGATAGAAAATACTCTTAAAATCAAGAATACAAAGTTACAAAGCTTTCCATTTGAAAAAAACCAAGTTAATATGATTGAAAACAGTCAAAGGGAGATAACTCTTGGGTTGATCTGACAATTTGACCTTGAATTCATTTATGTAGATCTCAATGAGCTGAACAATTTTGCAAAGCCAACTTTTCTTCTAGCTCTTACGGTTTTTAAGATGAAGTTCAAAAACTGCGAAAATTGTCAATTTTGACAATTAAGGGGAAATAACTCCAATAAAGAGCTGTCTAACAACTTTGACTCAATGGAAAGTCTTGTAAAGCTGTTGGTGCTGAAGAGGGAAATTGCTTCGGATTTTCTCTATCTCTTATACTTTTTTAGCTTTAAGTTAAACACTATGGTCTAACCCCTTTGTTCTATTTTTAGGGACGGCGGCCATGTTGGTTGGTCGGTATGCACAAATTTCACAAATTTGGTAGAGAACATCCTAAAAATCAAGTGTACAAAGTTCGAAAGCAATCCTTACAGTGTTTTCAGAGATTATCTTTGAATAAAAGTTAACGGACGACGGACGCTTAATGATGACAATAGCTCACATGGCCCTTTGGGTCAGGTAAGCTAAAAACGAAAGCAATAAGTTGACATCACGTCATTCCATGTAAAAATATGAAAAGCGTGTCACAAGTCCATGAAGAAACCTCGGATGTCGACACATCTATAATTCCTTTTACTAACTGTCTGATGTCCGACAGATCTACAATCAAAACAAGACTCTCGGTGAGAACTTAGTTACACTAACGTGTCCCTTTAAGATGGAACATAATATTGACAACACATGTAACATGTGTAATAACTGTTTTAACACTTATATTTTTTTCAAATGACGACACGTGCGAAATCTACTAAAGTTACGAATATCTCATAATTATATTAGCAGTATAAAGTTCTTTTCGATGCCTATATAGACTATTGAGAGCAACACTTTACTTTTCCTCTTAGAGACTCGCGACAGACGCCAGCTGGTGTAGAGAAAACATTCCCATTGTTTTCTGATTCACACCAAAATGATAAGGAACTGATTGACAAACTTCACCAATATTGTATTCAAGCTTCTTTTTTTTTGTAATGTTATACAAACATGAATTTTACTACATGTGGAATTGATACTAAAAATACACTTTAACAGAAGATAATGAGATCAAGAACAAGTGCATTTAAGTTACAAAACTTATTTAAGTTAACAGTAATTTTATTTCTTTTTATCCTTTTTATAATACATGTATGTTTGAAATACGAAGCTCGACAAATTATCCCACTCACACTCATTATCAGTATAAAAAATTGCTAGGTCAGAAGCATTTCTTACAAATTTGTTTTATTGATTTATAAAATTTAACGGAAACATGATCACTTACATTTTTATTTTTTTATTTTTCAAACTTGCTTTTGTATTTTTTCCATATTATGTCAAAGGTCACATTGTTTCCTGTTGTGAATAACGCGGGAAAATCTCCGTCCGTGACGTCGGCTTGTGCGGAATTAATAAAAGCTACGAAACAAAAAAACATGGTTTAGTCTCTAATTCTTACTACGATCAGCCAGATATATCATTAGACTAAAGGACTATATTATCTTGCTTGTATATGTTCAAATATATTTGAGACCACGAATCAAAAACATATTCATATCAACAAATTTGGAACACTTTTTAATCATAGAAACATTTACAGCACGTATATGTGTTGCAATAGGTATGGTTGAGCACCCTTATTCACTCTTGTTCCCAATTGAGTTCCCGTTTCTGAATGTTGGTCGATTTATTTTTCGTGTTTTATGTTAAATGTTTTTCATGTAGTTCTTATTTTCCACATAATTCAATTAACAATGTAAAAACCTAAGTAACAAAAAATAGAAAATTGAATATCAGTGTTAAAAGGAATAACAGACTTTAAATTTTAATTTTTTGAATTAAAATTTAATTTTTGTAAAACATATCCAGAAATGAACAGTGCTTTGCCTAATAAATATTCATGTACATGTATGCAAATGAAATATAAGTCACGTGACATTTTAAATCCCCCTTGCCTTGCATTGCCTTGTTTTTACAGCATGTATTAAAAATACGGAAAATATTCGGTTCTCATCCGTCACAGATATAAATTAGAACCTTTTATGAACTTCCTAAAGTTTCCTGGCGGTTAAAAACAAACTTATTTAAACAAATTTTATTAAAATTCTCTGAATCTTTTGAACTCAAAGTGAAGAATAAGGCAATCTTTGTACGCCCGAGGAACCTACAGTTTATAGATTAGGTTTGTATGGCTTATTGTGTCTTGTTTAACCTTAATTAATCTCTAGAAATCAACCTTGTTTACATGCGAGTCAGCTCGAACTATTAAAACATAAATTTTGGACTTTCTACAATATCAGCCATTTTCCCAAAGACTATATACTGCTCTGTGAAGAGTGCTACGCTTCGAAATTTTAAATGAACAGGGAACCTTGAAATTTATAGTGGAGCGGATAAACTTGATTTTTCACCAAAATATTTCACATTGTGATAAAAGCATGAAATTTTGTACAAACATTCTTCAATGTATAGTGGTTCAGAATTCATAGTTGGCCATTTCTTGTTTCTATGAGACATTTGACACCTATATGTGGGAAAAATGATAAATGTAAGGTTTGATTATTTATTTGTTATTGCGCACGCGCTGCACATGCGCCATAGGCTGTCAAAAGTATAAATATCCCTGTTTTCCATGCTTTGAGTTGCCTTTGATACTAAGATATGTGCAGTTTATTTTTGACACTAAAAATCCTATTTAATCCTATTTAAGGCTTCCTTGCCATCCACTCTCCACTATCAGAGACAAATAATGATGCACAATGACAATTCAAGGTAAATAGAGTTTCTTCCGTTTTGGTTTATTTTCTATGACAGACAGCTCATGACAGACAGGATCATGTGACTGTTTCTGTCATAGAGAAATCAACCAATCAAAAACCTTTAAAAAAGGTAGTTCGTAAAAGTTGAAAGGTCAATGAATAAATTAATTATATGTCGTCTGTTTGTTTACAAATAAAAACGATTTTATTGGTCGCGCATTAACTCAATATATGCAAATTAAATTTTTGCGCATTAAATCAATATATGCAAATTGGATTTTGACCTTGTTATATTCATTCATGAAATTATTTTTTTCACTGTTAAAAACGGAAGAAATGTGTTCTTACACTCGTTATTTATTGAAGATCAGGAATTTCTTCCACTTGTGTAAGAAATTCTTCGTCTTTTCACTCGTTCCGCTCCACTCGTGAAAAGACGGAATTTCTTACACTCGTGGAAGAAATCCCTGATCTTCAATAAAGACTCGTGCAAGAACCTATTAGTCTGTAACTGAGCATTTTTTTTTTGCACATCTAACATAATTTTAAAATTTATAATGCCAGTTATACCAATTGATTTCTATTGGGCTAGGTAAACATTAAAATTGATAATTACAGCAAAAAAAATTGGTAAATAACACTTTCTTTGTGAATTTCAATATTTTCCCATACTTTTAATGAGAGATAGTTATGTTAAAAATAATATGGAAAAACACATTTTTCCCCTTTTTATCAGCAATTTTGATGGTGAACTTTTATCTTTTATTTAGTATATTCAAAAATTCTTACAAAACAAAAATTATCACAAATTTTAAGAAAATCTATGGAGTTTATTTACTTAGGTGAGTAGAAGTAAGTTTGAATTTCCCCTATTGACCCTATATAAAACCTATAAAAATCATGTAATTTTAAAAATCGTTTTTACTAAAATTCTTATGGTGACTATTTCGGAGACTACTTTGACCCCTGATCACAAAAACAATGTATTAGAACTCGCAATACAATAATAGCTTTAAATTAAATAATTGGGATATTTTGTAAATACATGGGTTTACACCAATGACAAGGGTTGTGTTGTCTTCACGAAGTTCAAAAATACTTGCCACGCAAAACACACACAAAAACCGAAAGTGAATTCGGAAAACTAATATGCTGCAGTAGGCTGTTTGTTTGTAGTGATTCATCTGTCTAGTTGCCAGTAAAAGGCTAAGTGTAGACCAAACCTAATAGTTAAACAATATAGGCAGTACAACACCTCTACATTTAACTCCTATTTGTACTTGCAAAGATCGATATTCTGTATGTATCTAAGAAGATATGAAAAAGAAACGAAAGACTTTATGAATATAAATCAGAAGAAGGCACCACAGATGCTGACAAACCCATATTCAATATAAAAAACATACAAAAATTGAAAATGGTGTAATCATTCAAAATGACAAGAAGAAAGGTAAAACAAAAGTAATACACTGTAATTGACATGTAAAGGAATGAAGAACAAAACAATATCTTCGGACCGAGAAGAAGGCTGAACGATATCTATACAAAATACCATGTACTTGTATTACCTTTTAGACAAAATTAATATAATTCATTTACATATCATACAAGAAAAGATACTTTTCATGTGAACACAAATAAAAAAAGAAATGTACAGGAATATGCACACGAATCTGATATTCTTTACTTTAAGGTCACACTTTTAATCATAAAAATATTCAGTCTAGATTCATTCGTCATAATCGGAAGAAAATATGCTAGAACATCTCATAAGTGTTTTGGGTAAGTGCATTTTCATACTTAGTTATTGTCGCTAACTGGACCATAAACATTCTGTTCTCTAAAAGTGCTGTTTGGTTTGGCCATATATTCTTTTGTATTCGCATGACGGTTCATTGTCTGTATACCAGGTTCATGTGCTGTACCACTTTTTCAGCATTAGTATGTTATAACTTATATTATTCTGAAACTATAAGTTTTGTAAATCGGCTTCTGTCCTCTTCACTTCCACGTGTTATTGCTACCTACCAATTGTCCCATTAAAGTTAAGTGTTCCTATTTACCAAACACGACAGTTAATTGACGAATGTATCAATTTTTCATGAAATTGTGTTGAAATCAACAAGAGGATTCTTTTGGTTTGGTTTGGCAAATGGGAAGCTAAGAATTGTGTATCCGTATTAGTGATAATGCCTGTTTTACTTAAACTACAGTACTAATTTAAAGGCAGTTTCATTATAAAAAGGCATTCATTAAATCTTTGTACTATAAGAAAATATCCTGGGCTAATGTTTTTCACCCTACTCAACGTTTTTTGTCGACATTTATGATTAGTAATATACTAGTATCACAAAATATAAATGAACAATATTCTAGTTTTGAGCTTATATTACAAGCAAATCCATTGTAACATTTTCTTATATTATACTCTTCAAAAAAAGTTACGCATAGATAGAAAATTCCCCGTAGGTTTAATGCAAATCGAAACAATTTCAAAACATTATTGCTGAGCTGTTCTGTGACCGATTTTCACGAAATAAAATTCAATAAAAAGAAAACAAAATAGAGATTGTTTGTTTAATTTTAAGTAAAATCGTAACATCGCTGCTTTTTAAGATATTGCAAGTGGAACTCAAGTGTACATTTTACGATTCAATTTCCCGTTTAAATCAATGCAAAATGTTCCGTGAAAAACATTAGTCGTGTTCTACTCACAATGTCTTAAAAACCATTGAAGTTAGGATTTTGGTCTAAATCAATCAAACAATCTTCATTTTGTTTTCTTTTTACTGGATTTTATTTCGTGAAAATCAGTTGCAAAACAGCTCGGCAATAATGTTTTGAAATTGTTTCGATTTGCATTAAACCTACGGGGAATTTTCTATCTATGCGTAACTTTTTTTGCAGAGTATATTATGTATCAGTCCTACATTAAACCTCACAAAAGCCCAAAAGCTTAGTCAATACTATACCCCTGAAAGACTGTATAACGAACAAAATTTATTAGTCTTACATTGTTTATCATTGCCTTGCATGACAGCATGTTGAATAAGGGGTGTGTAAAATGCAACATTCGATGTAAAATTATTTAGAATAACTTTTGTGTCAGTAATTATGTCACAATTACTTGCACAACATTTTACATTGTTTAAACATAGATAAACATTATTTATACCTTGGCTCACGATTAAATAGCAATATCATGCACATAATTAAAACAAGGGGTTACAGTAAATCGTGCTTCGGAAACCCCAACTCAACCATTCTTAAAACAGGAAGTAAATCAGAAAAGAGGTGGTACATTGCAACTCATCGGACTAAAGCTGTGTACCAAATTTGGAATCAATGCCTTCAGTACGAGCCACGAAATCTTACGAAAAATTACCATTCCCCTTGAAAAAAAATTAAGCCAGCTCGGAAATTAGAACGTAGATGTGCGACTGGCCTAGAGAGGTGTGGAACGGCACAACTCATGATGCTTAAAGTGTACCGAATTTGAAATCAATCACTAGGCATTGATGGTAATACTTCCGATAGTGCTACATACAAACGGACTACATTGAACAAAGATGAAATCATAGCCAACCATAGCTCTTTTGTGTCCTATTTCAGTATTCCAATGAAAGAGGAACATAAAGAGTTACCATATTTGTACTGGATACCTAAACTTTACAAAAATCCGTACAAAGAAAGGTATATACATGTAGCTGGATCTTCATCATGTTCAACTACAGAGCTGTCCGTTCATTTAACTAAAATCTTGTCTGCTGTCAAAGAAGGTCAACAAGCATACTGCGACACTATTTATAATCGCAGTGGAATTAACCATATGTGGATTTTGAAGAACTCAAAAGATTTGTTAGATCATTTTAAATCTAGATCATTTTCTTAGGTTCACTCTTTGAAAACGTTCGATTTTTCAACTTTATACACTACCTTGCACCACGAAAAACTAAAATGTCGCCTGAAAAACCTTCTCGAAAAAGCCTTTTCAAACTCTAGGAATTTTGTTGTTTTAGGTTATAATTCTACATTCTTTTCCAAAACATCTTTCAAAGAGTGAGTGAGTGAGTTGGTGTTTTACGCCCGTGCAACGCTATATAGGTTATTTACAGGCGATGAACATGAAAAGGATGATAAAATGAACATGAAATGATGATGATAAATGAAATATGGAGTTGGGGTGGGAAACAAAGGACCGGTAAATTTTGAAGAACCACAGGAAAAAGGGGAGAGGTGGGTAGGGGCGGAAAATTTTGCCTATGTGGTGCACTACTGGGCGGTCCACAAAGGGGTTTTTTACGTGCATGAAGCGTGGCACTCTTTTGTTATTACCTTTATTCAGTAGAAGCCAAAAATATGTTTCGAAAGTTTGTAACGGACAGCCAGATAGATGGACAGACGGACACGGTGATTGCAATATAACCCCCCTCTTACGAGTGGGGATATAATTACTTAGCGTTTTTTTAGTTTCACTGGATTGTAAAAAGCGAAAAAGCATTCTTAAAATGGGAGGACTCAGGAAAGGATTCATTCCTTTGATTGTCAGATTTCACCATCCCTGCACAAGACATAAAGTCAGACGTAGAAGTGGCAACCCTAGGAGGAGAAGGCATGGGGATCTCAGCAACTTATCTCCTAATAGCATAAGCTCTAGATCTTAGATTACCTTCTGAAAAGTTGGATCCTGATTCTAATCTATTATCAACGATCTCACCCTATTCTAACTGACCTTTTTCCTTATCTTTGAAAACGTTTTCATTACTCCTTGGAGCCAAAAAAATTGTATCGTCATCGCGGGCAGGGACTGAAACAGTAAAGGAAGAAGAGGGAGCTAGGGAATGAGAACCCTGGCGATCTTTCTCCAGAGAACCAGAAGAAAGAAGGGAATAAGGTCACCGACTTTTTTTTATCAAAAGAATCAGAAATAGAGCACTGGGAATGAGAACCAAGACCTTGCTGATCGGCAATACTAAATGAAGATAGGGGATGTGAACCCTGATCTCCAGGTACCACGACAGAAGACGCAAAGGCCCGAGTTTGTGAACCCAGACCTGCCTTTTCTTAAGCATTTATCCTTCCTCAAAACTCCAAAAACTTAGAATTCTTAGTAGCAGTAAGTTTGTTAATGGCAGTTTGTAAGCCCATAAGTTGTTGACTCACATCAGGAGCAGAAGGAGCAGATGTAACCACTGGATTAGGCCAAGGACTAAAATAAGACGGAAAACTTCCGTTCACCCAAAACGGCATAGCAGGGGGGGTGAGGTGGCATAAAATTAGAAGTCCAATGAGACTAATAATAGAAGTCACTCCTAAGCCCTGGTGGGATTGCCTGCTGACTGCTTGAAGTACATGTAGAATCAGGGAGTCCAAAGCTAGGCCTAGGGCGTGGGGAAGATTCAACAGGACGAGTAATGGTATGCGTGGTCCTGGGACCCGAATTCAGCTTTACCTGGGATACAGAGGAGTAACGAGGATTAGACTGCCCTGGGCTAGACACTGAGGTGAGCAAAGGGGACTCGTCAGACAAGAGAAGCAGAATCTCACGTTCAACACCTTCCCAAAAATCGTCTCTGTACTTGTAAAATAGTAAATATTTTCTTGATTATTCATTACTTACAATCTCTTTAATAACCTTTGTAACCTTTAACCAAAAACTTTCACTTGTTTTTAGGCAAGCGCCAGCGAAGCCTTATGGAGTCTATAGAGTAGTGAAGATTTTCGCGTTTTTTTTTCTGTCTAGACGGAGTGATTTTCCTGCATCCAGTCTGGAATAAAATGCTTTATTTTCTATATTACTTTTCAATATTAGTTAACATGATATACACTTCTATAAATCTCAATTTTTATTGGCATTTTATATGACCGGCACCAGTTTTATTTATTCCTTTGCATCTTACATGACGAACTTTTTAGTTAAAGGCGATAGAATATACATTATGTATTCATCTATTACTTGATTGGTTCGTATAAATATTTCTCTAATTTGATTGGTCAATGCATGGATTCAGATTCTAGCTTCACCATTCATAAAATCAGTACATGGACGAGTGCATTTTAATCGAAGGGGTGTTTCAATCGATACCGTTTTTACACGATACCTGTCTTGTGTTTGCAATTGTGTTCCTTAACTTTAAATTTGAGGGCATCTGCATAACGATCCTTTCTTCGCTCACCAAAATTAATAATTCGCAAACATTTTGAACAATATACTTTAACAGAGAATAAATCTATAATAGTTCTTATATATTTCGCTTGCCTTTAAACGCTTTAGCGCTTTGATTCTCTTTTAATATTAGTCTCGTGTGGCAATGATCAGCGCGGAAATTTCAATGATGAAGGTAAAGGTCAGTCACAGTTGAGGTTCCGGTGGAGTTAATTTTTGGTGCTGGTGGTTTCCGGGTCAAGTGTGGCTAGTTGGTGGAATAGCTAAACTTAGGGAACGTTTTTATTGTACTAATAAATTGACTCTCCTCAAGAAAGGAACTCAGACCATTTGAAGCTTTAATCCCTCTATTGCAACAATGGAAGGTCATCTATATGATCTGGTAAACTTACAATTTTATGGAAAATGAAACATACTCATACGTAGATGATTTTTTTCTGAGGAAAATATACCTAACTCTGAGAGACACTAGTATTCCTTAAATCTATAATTTTCCAATTAAATACTGTATTTACTATGTTTTTAACAATTCTTTGACACATATTTTGCACATTTTCTTTTTTACAACACCATATTTATTTGACCATTGTGAAATGTTCAACGGGTTGGGGCTTGTTTAGGGGGTACCAATATTCCATAACCCCATTAATTGTTCGTCAAATATCCTGTATCCAAAAAAGTGTTTTTCAAGTATCCCATATCCCTGTAAGTTTTGTCTCAAATATCCCGTATCCTATGCAGAAAATGTGTGAATATTCCAAATCCCAATTATACCCTAAAAGAGTCTCATCAGTTAAATCTTTTCTACAAGGAAAATATTTTCCTTATACAACAATGAGACAATAACCTTTCTATACGACAGACATGAGTTCAAACTGACCAGAGAAATCAACTTCCTCTGTTACAAATTCAGTTGGAAGATAAAGCATTGGTACTTTAAAGTAAATTAATGAGCTCTTGATCAGTATTGGGTAACACACCAGAAACAGATTTTGCGCTATAACATTAATTTGTTCAAATGTACATTAATGTATAAACGGCTCAATTTAATTGAGTAAATTTAGCTGCCATAAAGTTTTAAGATGAAATGTGAAAATAAACAGATTATGCCAATTGGTTTTCTAAATCAGGTCATGCATTTTATATCATTCCTCGACCCATATTATGGCCTCGTCTTACGCCTCGATGTAATAAAGGAGTCTGTTATGGAGCCTCTGTCTAATCTATATTTATCTTACTTAGACACAAATTCGATATTACAAAATTAAGGAGTCATGGGATAAAAAAGTTATCACCGTGTGTATTTCTAGTAAAAACCCTTTAAGACTGTCGTGTCAGTGTTTTCGAGGGAAGAAACTCCAATGATTCAGCCTTCATTTCATTTATCAAAAAGGCAGGACCCGACTAAATAAACCCACGTTCTATTCGACCGACCAGTCGAAAAAGCAATCCATTATGAACATGTTATTACATTTTACCCGACTGTTTAAGATGTCCATTGACTTACTAGTAACTCGGATTGGGCTTGAACCATATGTATTTTATTTTCAATCCAGGGGCCAATTGAAAAACAGCGAGCAACGACCGCTGGTCACACTGAAGGCTGCTTGCTGTTTTCCATTGTGGATACGTTTATAATGTAGGTTGTGTCGCGTTCACTTATTCCACATCTCATTTTCTTCTATCGATACTAAAAAACATTTTATAAAGCATCTAAATGTAATAATTAGTAAGTCATAAACATTTAAACGCAGCTTGTGAGAAAGAGTATAATTAATAAGAATCTTTTTTATTTTGGTTTTGATCTAGTTATGAATTTTGCAGATTTAAGTTTCGATTTCTATTAAATTTTGCAAGAAGAACCATTCCGGGTAATTGAAATTGATTTTATCTATGAAATATTCGTTGTTGACAAATTGTATTTGAAATCGAGTGCGTGATGAAAAATTCAAGACTCCGTATAATTGTTTTATCGACCATCCAAGTTAAAAACCCAGGCGAACAGTCTAAAAGCTATGTGACGAGATCAGGAATGGTGTTCTTGAAGTTATCAAACGATTAAGACGCGTCTACGGACCATCTATAGACTCGCCATAGTCCTAAGTCGTGCTCTCGAAGTTGTCCTATTTTAAACTTGGTCATTTTTTAAGAATAAATATTAGACATTAAAATGGATGTCTTTTGACCATCCAATTTTAAATTATGCATTTCTTATACACTATAACTCAACATATAATGTCCATAAATTCACCTTATGAAATCATGTCCTAATTTAATTTGTACTGAAGTTACTACATGTATGCATGATTTGAAATTTTAAACTTATTTCTACATACTGCGATGACCCTGTATAGACGATAAAAAGATGTGGAATAAGTGAACGCGACACGACCAACATTAAGAAATGGAAATTTAAAAAATCACAATGAAAAACAGCCAGCAACAAAGAGATTATAATTTTAATTGAAAAACTTTAACTAATTAAATGATTGCTTTTACTTTAAAGTAATAATAAACCAATTTTTGGCTAAAAATTGCAACATGAAAAAATTGATGTAACTGCTTCTCAATGATGAAATTTGAACTTCTGCGCTTAATTTGCGATGGTTACATCAATATTCAGCACAAACGGCATGAAATTCGGCTCAACTTTTAAGATTTTTTTATACTAATGGTCGCTTATTAACTTTCGGAGACAACATTCCGATGTTTACCGAGTATACATAAATAAACAAATATGAGTCATGCTTTATTCTAGGTTAAACATACCTTTATATATTCTTAACTTTATTTGACTGAAAATCCGTTCTATCGTGTCCATATTAAGAAATAGTAAAATAAAAGCTGTTTACAAGAACAAAAACATCTGCACATTGTATCTAAGACGAGTGCTAAATATCCTTTTCAAATTTAAAACTCGATTCGTTTAATAACACGTGGCCTTAATTGGGAAAAATGTTTACTTCACATTTAAATGCCATGCGCGGGCTTTTCCGAGTAAAGTTGACTTGAATTTTATGCATCTCATTTGCATGATAAGACTCGGGAAGCAAATAATTGATTACATATACTTTTTGTCAATTTTTATCAAAATCCCATTGCTGGTTGACATTTTCGTAATGTTTTATAAGATTTTTGAATAACAATAAACATTTTTCCGGCCCATAAAGATTATTTGAAATTTTATGACTTTTTGATTTATTATTACTTTAAGCACGCCAATTATAACCCTTTTGAAGTACATGCAGATGGATATTTTCTGTAAAAAAGTTATTAGCTTATTCAGTTTAAATTAATATCTTAATATTAAAAGTATTATAATAACTAGGTCGTCCAAACAAAAGACGCGTCTTAAAACACATTTTAAAATACTTTCGGGAACACTGCGCCCCTGGTTGAAACACAAAGGTGTGGCCATCAAAAATGGTCACAAGCCACATTGACCTAACTTCTCAATAATTTCAAAATTTTCGCCATAATTTATCAGAATTTGTTTATTTTTTCATTCCACTACAAAAAAGAGCATCTATGTTGCTGGGTATTGCTTTTTGGCGGCCATTTTATATCCTCCAACACACATTACATATTTATCTTGGTATAACATAAATATACTCTGCAAAAAAAGTTACGCATAGATAGAAAATTCCCCATAGGTTTAATGCAAATCGAAACAATTTCAAAACATTATTGCCGAGCTGTTCTACAACTGATTTTCACGAAATAAAATCCAGTAAAAACACACTAGGTAAACGCTGTCCGCGAGAGCAAAGATATTTCGCGTTTTCACTGTACGGATATTTCGGGTTATTGTTGACATTGGACACCAGGACTAAAACCGGCGTTTATATTAACTATATGAAGCATGAAATTGTATATGCTGTTCCTGTGTCTTTGTTAAAGATGAATTTCCTTCTCCTTTAAGTTTTAATGATTTTTTTTTGTGCTTTATCGACAATATTTTTAAATTTTTAGCAGAGGTATGCATGTTAAATGATTTACGAGAATTTACCCTTTTTCCAAATATTTTTTAATGAAAGGAGATTCAAAACAATTCAAAAAAGGATTACTGTTTATACAAAATGCAATTACACCCTTTCTTCCTTATTATACATCGTAGAAATGCTCGTAACAGAGAACCTACTGTACTGATATTTCTTGTTCAGATTTGCCTGTCAAAATCTTACTGTACTGTTATTTCTGTTAAACTGTACTGATATTCTGTGTTCTTGAAAATTTGAATCGTAAATTAAAAAACAGACTTCGAGCTGCAAGATTGACTTACTTTCATATATACATGCAAGGCAATGTAACTTGTAACATATACAACATCCTGTTTTCCGAATGGTCGAGTTTGAGTATCCATAGCACGACTTGATGCAACCCCTTGTTACACAATACAATCATATTACAGCCAGATAGCTATAGGTAAGACAAATGGTAATTATTCTAATAGTTTACCTTTGTTTGTCCTTCGCCGCAACGCGGGGCGTCGACATAAAAATGCTGGGCGTCTGTCCGTTCGTGTGTGCGTGCGTGCGTGCGTCTGTCCGTCACATTTTTTTTTCGTAAAAGTTTTCTCAGCAACTATTAATCATAGGCTTTTGATGTTTGGTATGCAGCTTCAGGTAGGGTCCTATATGATAAGATGCGTCGCTCATCCACTTCCTGTTTAACGAGCCGACTTAGATTCCCCCCCACTCAACGGGTGGGGACCTAGTATCTGTTCTTGTTTTGTAATGGATATTGATACATTTGTTTTTTGATTAAAGAACATTGCAATCTAAATTATACCCCAAAAAAACTACTGGATAATCGACTGGTATGTACTTTCTTCTCAACTCAATTACACGATTAATACTACAGTCACGTGCATAAACAAACAAAATGAAATTCATGTTCAAACCCTTTCATTCATTAGTTTTTGCCCCCCCCCCCCCCCACCCTAAGAATATTTCTTGATCTACCTAAATGTACTTCAACATTGTTCTATGGGGAATTTATTGTTATGGAATCTGCTTATGCAAATGCGCGACTTCGACTCAAGATGTAGCACATATGCCTCTGGTGTCGGTCCCTAATTTCAATAAATGTGTGGTATAAACCCGTGCGTGATAGGCCTGCACCAGTGCTAAGCTTTTCGTTGAAGTCCAGTTACAGAGCACTTAAAACCTGACGTCGGGTCAGGTCGCTTTATCTGCAGAGCGACTGGGTTGTGTGCCCAAGGTGGTTGAGTGGGAATGAATGCCGGAATTGTCAGGCGGAAACCCTGACAGCTAACATAGTGGTACTCAGTGTAGCCGGGGGAAAATGTCACATTCCTTGCACCTTAAAGAACCATACTGCAGGACTGAACAAGAGTAGGACCCATATGATCCCCTGCAGTAGGCTAAATTGCCAGATTCAAACCATTCCTCCTTTTTTTCAGTGACAGTTAAAACTATATTCACCCATAGGTGTTGCGTCTCTACTTCATCATCATTTGATGGAAAAATGTGGAATAAGTGTACGCGACACAACTTACAATATAAACGGCAGTTTATGTTCACTTTATCACCCTTTTCATGTTGTTCTCTCTGATTGCCGAGTCGATTTCGTGCTGCTTGAGATTAAAGCCATAACTGTCTTACCTTATTGGTATGGTATAAAATATTTCTATCTGTGGTCTCTGTAGCATCACGATAGGTATTTATTAAATGTAGGAGCTTAATTGTAAAAGAAGGCATTTTAACGTATTTTGGCACTTATTTAAGAATATCTTTAAAGGTGATACTTTTAGATTGGTTATTTCTTTTGATTTGGATTTAACATAACACTTGATTTTCAAAGAGGGATCTGTTTTCTTCTTTTTTAAAATATTAAATAAAAATATGATACCCGAAATAACAGTACAATGTTGATAGATTAATACACGAAGTAACAGTACAGAATGATTTCATGAACACAGAATAACAGTACAGTCAATATTTTAAGATTGCTGAATTTCAGTTAATAATCTATTAGATTAGTAATTTTATGAATTATACCGACTAAAGATTTTATTAACATTCATTTAACCTAGCTTTTCCTTCAAACCCGTATATTTTTCATATGTAATAACTGTGTTTCCACTGTTTGTATAGTAATTATGCTTAATTGGTTATTTTTCTTTTGTTTTATGCTGATTTTTGCAAAGATTAACTAGATATGTCCAAGACAATATTCAATGATTTAAATTTTTACAACAAGCAGTATTAAAACGGTAAAAACTCACGAAAATAACATGTTTATTGAACCACCCATGCAAGTAGACCAAACAACATGAAATATCAGTACAGAAAAAACGCGAAATATCATTTCTCTCGCGGACAGCATTTACCTAGTTTGAAAAAGAAAACAAAATAGAGATCGTTTGATAATTTTAGACCAAAATCCTAACTTCAATGGTTTTTAAGAAATTGGGAGTAGAACACGACTAATGTTTTTCACGGAACATTTTGCATTGATTTAAACGGGAAATTGAATCGTAAAATGTACACTTGAGTTCCACTTGCAATATCTTAAAAAGCAGCGATGTTACGATTTTACTCAAAATTGAACAAACAATCTCTATTTTGTTTTCTTTTTACTGGATTTTATTTCGTGAAAATCGGTTGTAGAACAGCTCGGCAATAATGTTTTGAAATTGTTTCGATTTGCATTAAACCTATGGGGAATTTTCTATCTATGCGTAACTTTTTTTGAAGAGAATATTTATAATAACATTTCGGCACAAGTGCAATATTGCTCCACGGTTGCTGTCTTCACTCAAGAGGTTTTACGGTAGACACCGTACACTCAAATATGGGGTATCTATCTCTCAAATGAGTGCAGATGTTGGTTTGTCCTATTTATTTTGTCTTCCTTTACCGGATTTGACACACTGAATTGGAAATTAACAACACGATGGGTGTGATATAGAGCAGGCAGGAATCGCTTACTCTTCCAGAGCACATGAGTCCACTCTTGTCACGACTTGAGTTCGCGTTGTTGATTTCCGTTCGGTTGATTTTGTGTTTTGTGTTTAGTGGTGCTGTTTTAGTTCGTGTTTACCATGTGTTTACCGGTTTCGTCGTTGACCTTTCAGACTTTTGACACTTGAATGGCCCATTGGTGCCTCTTTGCTCCATTCAATGTAATCGTGAAACTTCAACAGCTATTAGCTTCAAATGTCGAATAGGAAGTATTTGCAATAATGTTCATCTAAATATTTGGAGCATCATCTGTTCTCATTGACCCTTAAAATATGTTTTTTTACATTTATTGGATACTTTAAAAGGAAAATATTGATATGATTTACTAATCAATGGTATCGGTTGATCAAGGTGAAGAAATATAAAACTACACCTTATCAATATTAAATAGAACTATTAGCTGTAAAACTTTTTGAAACATCAATACCATCTAATATCTAAAGTTAATGATAATAAATGTGTGTGTATTTCATAAAATACATTTACACGTAGAAACATAAGTTACTGTTATGCCATAGGATATTTGAAAGAATGAAACTAGGATACAATGTAACAAACTTTACGGACAAAAAATAGAAAACAAAGAGTCAAATGATAATAAATGCACGGTCGTTATACTTGTCCTGCGACAACATGTTTTCTACCGATTTTTCTGCACGTTTTCTACCGATGATCCTTGTTTTCTACCGATTGTTTTTTAGAAATATGAAAAATTACGTTTATTTTTAACATTTAAATACATCCTATTTGAGAATATGCAATAAATGATCGTTTATTTGTCAAAAAGCCATTTGATTTTTCATATAACTAACAGGTTTAAAAAATTTGATATGTCCTGGTTTTCTACCGATTAGGTATGTTCTTTACTGTGTTTTCTACCGATGAGTCCTTGTTTTCTACCGATGATTTAAATCCATATAACTGCACATTTTGGTTGTTTTTAATAGCATTCATACACCATAAATGCTTGTATTTTACAGTGAAGCTTCATCATACTGTCTCAGCCTGAACATTTCTAGATATAACAGTGAAATATGGTATATGGAGGATTATATCCCATTATATTAAGCACTTCACAAATCTAATATGAGTGGAAGAATTGTTGATACTATCATTTTCTTATAAGCCAGCTTTAAAAAAAATACACAATAAATTTTGTAAAAGTGTTCTATGTGTGCGCAAAACAGCATGTTATATTGCTGCAAAAACTGAACTTGGTAGATTACCATTAGACTCTTTTATTAACATACATGATGAGAGGTTACTCCTTGAAATATCGATATATAGCATATCCAAATTAACCGTTTATACCCGCTTTTTGGTATTTGTAATTTTGAAACCACTGGGCGATAACCGCTGCTGGTGGACCAGAGGTCCCCGAGGGTAATCACAAGCCTGGTAGTCAGACTTGTCTGACACGAATTACCATAAAATGTCTAATATTTTGTCGCTGAAATTTCCGATTGTTAAATTCAAAATTGATGAAAACACCAGGTTTCTTTCCTTGTAATGCACATGGTCGATATCCTCGGTGCTGGATTTGGCTTCCTTGTTCGAACGTTTTGGTTTTGAGTACTTTTCGTTTTCAACTGTTTGGGATTTTGACCTTCCAATGTTTTGGTTTAAATGCTACTGATGAGAGGTTACTCCTTGAAATATCGATATATAGCATATCCAAATTAACCATATATACCCGCTTTTTTGGTATTTGTAATACAAGTAATTTGCTACATGTATTTTGCTAGAATAAACTCTTTAGATATAAACCCTCTTGTAAATGACGCATTCATCTTAAATAAAAATCTCATCATAGAGGGTGTGTATAATTGGCAAAGTTTTGCAATATCTGTAACAAAGAAATTTGAAATTGATTATGAAAATTTTGAGAATGTTAATAAATCTTTTAATGAAATTAAATCAAGCTTAAAAAGAGAAAACAAAAAGACTATATAAGAAAAATATTATGAACTTATAATAGATAAAATATCCAGCTTTGATGACTCTTCAACATTATACTTTAAGTCTGATGTTAATATTTCAGACTATTTAAATCTTCAAAATTTTAATAGTAAAAAAAATACGTACTAAACTATGATTAGTGAGCATAACCTAGAGATTAAACTTGGTAGATATAAAAATATCCCAAGAGATCAAGGACTGTGTAAATCCTGTAAAATTATTGATGATGAAGCTCATTTCTGTTTTATTGTAAAATTAATAATAATACAAGAAAAACATTTATTGACTTTATACAATCAAAATATTCAAATTCTAACCAGCCTGACACTATTGAAAAATAATTTTTGTACTTAATCCAAATATGTGGATGTTTTGCGCTTTTGTAAAGCAATCATTTGAGTTGCGACAATTGTCAAATACATGTACACACATATTTGTAAATGCTACTGTTTCATTCTTTGGCTGTATTTGTACTATGTGTTTATAATTATATGTTCATTGTTTTTGTTTGTTCGTGTTTGTAGACCTTTGGGGTTTGTATGCAATAAAGTATATTTATTTTTAAACTAATGGCCGTTTAGAAAGGAATGGCAGCCATAAGCAAACAGAATGAACTGTCTTTCTTTCATATGACCATTGTTCATGTCACATAAGAAATTGTGTTTATGCTGTATGATAATTTTATTAACGATACGAGCCCTTAATGTTTTCGAGTTTGTTTAAGATTTTAATGACCTATTTTAAGCATTTGCCGCGCGCAATTGCTCATGAACCGCCATATTCTTTTTATTATCAATATTATGTGCAATAAAATATACAGTTTTACCATTTGTAATGAATATGATGATATGTCATTTAATATATCACATCGGTAGAATACCAGGACCATCGGTAGAAAACCAGGACACATCTTTAGAAAACCAGGACCATAATGTTTTGAAAAAAGATCGAAAAATCAACATTATACCATTTGTAATGAAAAAGGAAATGTCTTTAAAAAGGTATGATAATTTAGAACATGGAGAATAATTTTCAGCCCAGTGAATGGTAATTTAAAACAGATATTCATGATTATCTGAAAAAAGGGAAATTGTCTCTTGCTGGACAAAATAAACAATACCTTACTGTTTTTTTATGTTCAGACTTAAAAAAAAAATAATGTAAATTAAACTAGTGCTGATTGTGTTGGGATGCCAACACATAAGTCGCCCAAAATCGCCTTGGATAGTATTCCATTCAAATCAGTACATCAAAATAAGTCTAGAAATCAAATTTCGTTGAAATCGGACAAAGTTGACGTTTTTTGGGGGGCGGATGTAGTAAAACGGCCGCCATTTTGAAACCGGAAGTCGGATTTCAAATCCGGTCGCAGATTTGAATTCAGCATACCCGCTTTACCCAGATGACCAATTTTCAAGACGATCCGATGAAAAAAAATTTTCCGCCCACTTTTTCCGATGGCCGCCATTTTGAAACGGCGGCCATCTTGAAAATTTCAAAACTTGGATGCACGCCTTTTAGTGACCCACTATCCAATCCAACAAGTGTTTTTCAATTTCCTTGAACCTCTTTCTTGTATTAGGGAGGACAACTTTACGATAAAGAATCAGAAGAATAATAATAATAATAAGAAACGGTGCAAAAACAATAAGTCTCCCAAACTTTGTTTTGGGCGACTTAACTAACTTGTTTATAAGTGCCATAATTGCCGGGTATCATTGTTTGGAAAAAATCGTCTGCCAAGTTTGTTATTTTTATCATCACATCGGTAGAAATCTAGGACATCGGTAGAAAACGAGCAGAAACATCGGTAGAAAACATGTTGTCGCAGGACAAGTATAACGACCGTGAAATGGTTACTTTTCTATTGCGCGTGCAAATGAAAACCTACGGAATTTATAAATATTTTGATTATAAACATTTGACAAATAGTATTTAATATCTGTTGGGACGTCCTCACAAAAGATGCATCTAAGATAGGTTCATGAAACAGGTGAGGATTGTCTACAATGGGCAAACCTTGGTCTCAAAATTTAACTGTGGACGAATTTTAAGATACATACGAGAACAACTAAATTAATTTGTTTCATTGTTAATATCTTTAATTTTATAGGCGCTTGATAAATTTTGATGGCACTGTGTAATATGTGTGTAATATGTGTAATATTTTTAAATTCAGCTGAAATACGCCAGGCTGTTGTATAAAAGTTCAGTCTTTCTCTTGTTTCGTAATTTTCCTTTCTGTTTCGTAATTGGTTTTTACAGAACAGAACCAACATAAGATATAAGTGAGATGCTGCGCCTCAGTTGAAAATGTCTTTTCTGTGGGTTGCAATCTGTAATATCACCCTCTCAGCTATATGTTATTAAAAATTGTACTGAATGGAAAAAGAACTTTCACCTACGCCGTGGATTTTCAATTTGTTTGTAGTCAATGGAGCATTTTTTTCCTCAAAATGGAATGAAATGTTGTCCTGTAAAATTATTTTAGCAAACAATATTTATTTGTTTAGGCATTTTTACATAAATCAGTGTTACATGTAGTTATAATTAGGAACCGACCATTTAACTTGAAATTTGTGGGGGGGGGGCTTGTTTTGTTTTGTTCTATTAAAAGAACATTTTATTCTTATTTCTGCTTAAAATGTGGGGTTGTCGTATATTGTTGGAGCACTCGTGAGGTGTAGATGAGGTTTTTTAATTGTTTAGGCTGGATGTGGTCAGTGGTCATTCAGGATAATACAGCTTATTAATTGTGGGCAAACAGGCGTGGTGTTCTCGAAACTATTTTTGGACTTAAACGCGTTTATAGACCATCTAAAGACTCATCACAGTATAATGTCGTGTTTTTGAAGCTGTCTTATTTTAGACTTGGTCACATTTTTAGGATAGAAAATAAGACACCTAATTGGATATCTTTAGACCATCCAATCTGAAATTTACATATTTTATACACTATTATACAGTTATTTAATGTGTAGCAAGGCAATGGATCAGAATATTTTCCCCGGGGTATCCAGATTAGCTTAATGTTCTATCGCCCGAATCCGTAGGCTGGATACCAAGGGAAAAACATTCTGATTTATTGCCTTGTTACACATTCAATAACTGTTTTATTACCTATTTTTTTAAATAAAATTATAAGCCGTATTGTGTTAAAAGAAAATTAAGGTTATTTTTTTCCATATACTTTTGAAAAATAAAAAAAAGATTGGGTTTAATGACCATTTGAACTACCCCCTATTATGGAAGTGATGACAGACCAGCTGGTTTAAACCAGAACACACACACAAACAAACAAACTTTGCAGTTGCACGGACTTCACGTAAATAGATATCCCGGAATAGATAATAAATATTCATGTATAAATCGTCCAATCAAATGTGAGGTCAAAATGTCAACAGGCAATAGGATGTCACCGGGCAAAAGAACACCTTTGTATTGCCGGTAGAATGTGATAATGGTCAAAAATAAAATATAAGTTATAGAAAAGGAAATTTTATTATATAAGTAATAAAACTGTCTATATTTTGTCCATGTGTTCACCTAATGAAATTTGAATCATCGATTTACTTGTATTCAAAACGACATGCATAGTTTTAAACTTCACATTCTTCTATGACCGCAAGTGTATTTTATCAAATTAAAAAAACAAATCGGTTATACATGTAATGTTGAATAAAACGCTATAGCATGTATAGGTAATGAAACGATGACTTTTATTAACCATGCGAAATCATTGACCCTTTGATGTTAAATATGGAGTGAATTTTTCTTTTAAAAGTGAATATTTTCTAATTTTGTTTCAGTTACAATTTTATTTTATCTCTATTTAGACGTCCTAACAAAAGACGCATCTACGATAGTTTCGAGAAACAGATAAAGATAGTCTAAAAATGGTCAAAACTCAGTCTCAAAATTTGAAATTAGAGGCGTCTTAAACTAATTTTAGAATACTTTCGAGAACAACACCCAATGATTAAACTCAAACTGATACGCTTGGCCTTAAAAGTTAAAGTACAATTCACTTGTCACACCGTGCACAGTGAATCATAGAAGTTTTCAAAGCAATGAGGTACAAAAAACAAATTAATTTAGATGAAGTACAATCTGAATGCTTAAAGACCTGGAGCGGTGTTCTCGAAAGTATAATATAATTTGTCGAAGGCGAAATGTTTACAATTTTTCAATGAACGAAGTTTTTGATCAAGTAGTTATTCATTCGGGAAATTAAATTCATAAATTGAATTATAATCATTTTTATCCTATGACATTAGTCACAATATTTTTCTGTCTATTCAAAATAACATTGAAATGTTATTTCTGGAACTTTGTTGTCATTTGTATTTCGAACACACGTGAAGGTTAGCACTGCTGGTGGAGTTTTAATTCCCCGAGATTAGCCCGCTCCGGCACAAACACTTTTGTGTTGGAGACCACATCAAAGCTTTAAATTATCCGTTTAAATTTCAAAATTGTCTAAACCCTAAGGCTCTTCCTACATTGGTTGATCATCTTAGTAATAATTTGGTTTCCCAGTTTGATATTTTTGGTTTAATGTTCTATGCTCTTCATAATCATATAGTGGTTTTTTGGCATTTTCAATATTTTTGGTAGAGCTCCTCTGATGAGTCTTGAATAGACGAAACGCGCGTCAAGCGTAGCAAAAGTTTTTGTCTGGAATTTTGTTGTCATTTGTACTTCATAGGCAGGAAAATTATTGTGGTCATTCCTTAATTGGATAGAGTGTGTTAAACGTTTTAAAATTCGAATAAAAGGGACATCATTAAAAACTGTAGGCATTTGACTACCATTTTGAGGATTTTTAAACTTGTACCGGCGATATACTCGCGACGGTATTTCAATAAGACACCGCTCTGGGTAAATTTGTTCTCGCTATGCTCATCATTTTTCTAGGCGAGCGGATTGAAGGGCCTTGAAAAAAAAAGTAAATTACCCGAAAACCTCATAGAATGTGTTTAACTATATTAAAAGTTTGATATTTCAGCTTTCAGAACATAAATGGTTGACATTTGAAATCTGGTCTGAACATGGAGATTTTTAAGGTCAAAAGTCACTGCCAAAACCCAATAGTTTGAGTCTGCAAAATTCAAAAGTACTAAAATGTAAACAAATGTAGTTTCGATTTGCCAATTACAAAGTTTATATTTCTACCATATAATAGGGTTTGTTGGAAGAGTTCTATTGCGTCATATTTTCTTTTTTTTAGAAATAGGTAAAAATCGAACGATTTTGTGTTTAAAAGTTAAAATTGTGAGACAAATAAATAGAATATTTAATAATTTTGCTCTCTATTTGTGGAACATTATCTGCACTTTCGTTGGCAACAAAGTAGTTTAAAAGCGTAAATTGATTTAAAAAAAACCCACATTTTTTTAAATTTCACTAGAACGTTAGGTTTTTGTTTGAATAGGGATACACTTAGTTGTTCAAGGGAAGAAGTATCAACATGATCAAACTGCCATAAATAGCTTAAAACCATTAAGGATGTATTCTTCTGAGGGGTCAATTTTTGTCTTAATCAAGTTTTTTCCCAAACCTACATTTTTGAAATGCTAAGACCCTGAGAAAATCAAATTTACTAAGAAAACAATATGTCCGTGTGCATTTTAGTTCGCTACAGCCATTAAAAAAGGGCCTATTTTGACAATTTTCCCAAAATTTCATCATTTTTAGCCTATTTTGAGGTAATTTTCTTTAAAATATCAAGTTTCAAAATCAAGTTTTCTCTCAAAGTTTCCATATTGATAGATGCCGTGATTCTGAACAAATTTAACTTAAAAAAAGTATATGTCCGTGATGATATAAGAAAGTTTAGTCCCTAAAATGTGCCTTTTTAGGTCATTTTCAAGACACCATAAAACCGGTAAAAATCAAGATTTTTCAAATTTTCTATCATACCAAAACCTCAAAACTCTCCATTTTCGTTTGAAATAATTGGACAAATATATCTTTTTGAATTTAGAAAAGAAATCATATGAATTGCATGAATATTTTGTTGGAAAAATGAATTTTACTACCCCTACCCTGAAATTGGCTAAATTCAGATTGAGATCAATGGTCAAATTTGGTCAAAAATTTAAATGTTGCATATCTCAAAAACAACTAATCATATATTCATAATTTTTTGACAAAATTTAGATGGATCATCATTTGATATTTATCCACCAAAAGTTTTCAATTTTAAGGCAATATTTAAAAATTATTCACAAACGAGATTTCAACGAGACTGAAACCTCAGAAGAATACCCCCTTAAGTTTAGTTCAGAAGAACAACTTTGCAAAGAAGAAATTAAGGAATATCATAGAAAATTTAACTAAAACCAATAATAGCAGACCGGCCGATATATAGAGCTTTTTAAAAACTTTAAAAAAAAATACAAATACCAAAATCGCGGTTATAAACGGTTAATTTAGATATGCTATATATCGATATTTCAAGGAGTAACCTCTCATCAGAAGCATTTAAATCAAAACATTGGATGGTCAAATTTCAAAACTGTTAAAAACGAAAAGTACTCAAAATCAAAACGTGTGAACAAGGAAGCCAAATTTAGCACCGAGGATGTCCACCATGTGCATTTCAAGAAGAAGAAACCTGGTCGAACTTAATCGAAAAATGCAAGTTTGGGCTCTTAGAAAATATGTTTTACATGTCTTCTAGACCTGTAATATGGCCAGAACATAGTGCAATTTGAGGTCAGGGATCGCCAAATAACTGAATAGGCCTTGCGTATATTTCAAACCTACATTTTCATTTAAGATGGATGGGGGAACTTTTGGCATTAAAATCATCAAACATGAAAATATGTTAACTTTTATTTTCTTCCGAGATGTCCATCATCAAAGTAAAAAAAAATGTACTTATTTATGACAATAACAAGACAAATGATTCAAAGGATCTATGAAATGGCGATGTCATTCCTAATCCCTCAATTGGCAAATATCTTTAAAGACATTGTGTTCTCGCCACTTCTCTATAACTTTTGTTTTGCCCGGCGCTTGTTTTGCCTGTAAAAATCTAATTTTTGATACTCCGGTCGAAAGCTTGGAAGACGACTTAAACATAGTTTATTTATATTTCATTAGAGACAGTGGTGGATACTGGCGGGTGTGTTTTTCAGGAACCTCTGGTTTCAGGCGCACATTTTGTTATAATTTCGTAAAGATTTCAGGCAAACAATCGTCTGACCCCTGCCACTTTGATTGCAAGTCTGTACGTAGCACCCCTCCTTTTAGAATATTATTGAATCTGCCCTAAGGCTTGTAAGTTGTCTTTTAGATGAAGCTTCTAAAATTAAATTATGTTTTTAATACATTTTCAACATTGTTGATGCTTCATCGGGCTAATATTATGTTAAGATACCGTGTTGATCTTACATTTGATGTATAATGTTGGCATGCGTAATTTATACAATGGATCGCAAATAGATGCCCTTAACATGATTTCGAACAATTTCCCCAAAATATAGGATTAAAAAAAATATTTTCGAATCGAACTTTAGAAAAATCAACAATAACCTATATTAATTTTCCTGTCTCTAAACAACCCACAAAATTCACAAACTGTTCATAATCACATTAAATGATCAAAATTCAGACAATCAGTAATCAATCAAATTATAATTTAAATGAAAAAACGACAGTTTTCCGAATCATTTACATTCAATTTTCTCCAAATCTGATATATTTAATCTCGTATAACTTTATCATCATGCGTATGAGCTATACAGTTCCTAACTAAAATGTACAGAAGTCTTACTGCATTTTCTTGACCTTGATATACCTTTTGTTTGAGTTTGATGGCAATAAATGCTGCAGGAGTTAAAAATAGGGAAAAAAGTTTGCTTCTTTTTAAAATTGAAATAAAATTATAGAAAAATAATTGTTTTTTTTTTGAAAATTTTAATTGCAAATAATGAATTAAGACAACTTTTTTATCATTTAATATAAAAATTATTTTTCGTGTGTGATCTTTTAGGTAAAATAAATATGTAAAAAATGAAACCCTTTGAGGTTGTTATAGGGTACCTTTGTAAAACGTAATTTTTCGATATCTTCTGACCATATTTGACTTTGCTTGTCAAACACATACATGTACATGTAAAATTATAAAATTGAATAAACACAAACTTTAATTTAAGTAAAAAAAAAACTTATGATGTTTTCAGGTAATTTTAACTTCTTAATTAGACGACTTTTTCGATATCCACCGCTCGCCTATTCAAATACGTGACTTCAGCAAAAAGATATTCAAAAAAAAAATAAACCCAGACAAACTCTTATTGTAGCTTTGTTATAATAATAATGTTATACCTTCTACGGCACATGAGCCAGATAAACAGGGTATCACTTGCCAATAATCTCCGGTACATGTTGTGCCACTTGTACACGATCTTGTGCGATTTTGTTTACAATCAGTCGAGCAAGTTCCGTTTACCCATGCTGTCCAATCTGAAAATAAAATGAGAACTATTCAACAATGAATCTGCAAAATTTCTGGTAAATTATTTTAATTGCGTATTTTTTGCCTGAAATCTATACGAAATTATAACAAAGTGTGCGCCTGAAACCAGAGGTTCATGAAAAACACACCTGTCAGTATATCCACCACTGTCTGTAATGAAATATAAATAAACTGTGTTTAAGTCCTCTTCCAAGCTTTCGACCGGAGTATCAAATCAAAGTACTGAAAGTACTGGTAGCCGGGGTAATCTACAAATTTTAAATTGTTTGTGTTGCAAAAAATAAAAATGAAAAGCTACTTTTTTGTGTAAAAGGGATTGTCACAAGGATTCCAATGAAAAAAAGATTGTCAATATCGAACCAATTTTTTTTTAAAAAGTTGATTTTATGGGCTTGGCCTTGTCTTTGATCACCTTTAGCAATGTAAAGGTGAATATATATATGAAAACCACTAACTTATAAGTTGACAGAATATAATGAGGAATTCAATAAAAAGAATTTTGTAAATTGAACGAGTAATAAAAAGATTCTACAGCGTTTTGTCAATACACCGATTTTAGCCCCTTTTGGCCACAATCCCCAAATACAACACCATTCTTCCTTCAGTGGATATAATCATCATATTAAAGCTTCATAACAATTGGCTGGCCCACTACAACTAAAATTCTTGTGTAAAACTATTTGCCTCAACAAACTCTAAAACATCATTTAATATATTATCGCATCAGATAGGCGTCTTACATACTTGTACAAAATTCGAAAACTAAATAAATAAGTTTTAAAACGTAATTGCGAGTTAAGCGACGAAAAACACAGATATGGAAAAGGACTATATTGCAAGCGTGTATTGATATTTCTATTAATAGGTTTTTGGTGAACCGCCGGAAAAACCATTTGCTAGCTTACCGAAAGGCTATCGTAGCTAAAGCCGTGGCTAATCGCTAGCGATTACCCCGGCTAAAAATAGATTTTTACAGGCCAAACAAGCGCCGGGTAAAACATCTCATTGCTTTTGATTTTCTTCTTCTTTTCGTTTATATAATGCACCTAGGTAAACCTTCATTTTTTCTGGTTATTTTGGGGATCGTGAACAATTTGGTACCACTACTTTTGGATCGTGAACTATGTTCGTAAACAAATAATTAATCAAATGTTAAAAGATAATGAAGAGGTTGCCGATTGCTATTCATTTAGTTTTGTGAAATTTATTTTGTCTTTGTCCTTTTAGGGTTTTGGCATTTGAATGACCCATTGGTACCCTTCTGCTTCTTTTGTCCCTAGGAAACTTTCTACTTTCTCAGTATAAGGCTTTTCAAGCAAATCAAGTCTTGTAAAATATAAAAATCCAAAAACGACATTTGTTCACAGAGTCGTTGAAGTAAAGTAATTAGGGATTGGTCATTTTGGTATAGTGGCAATTGTGCAGACCATAACCCAATCAGATGCATAGGTATCATACTTTTCAGATAATTCATTTCCCACAAAAGTCTTACAAAGAAATGTATGCACCGGAAAAATACCAAATTTTACAGAGTCATTTAAGCATGAAAATTGTACCAATGTGGCTTCTCGGTTGGTGTCTTCACTCAAAAAATAACAGTAGATAAAATGCACTCCTAGACAAATATGGGATTTCTATTTCGCAGATGAGTGCAGATGTTGCATGGTTTGTCAAAGAGTTTTGTTTTGTCTCCTTTATACGGATTGGACACACTAAATTGGAAATAATTGTGGAAAAGTACATAATACATATATAGTTCAATTTCCTTTTTAAAGCTTGTTCACGAGAAAACCATGCTTTATCGTCCAATAATTCTTATCAGACATGCGTTCATGCGTATACTCATTTCTGATTGGTTGAAACGTCATTGCCAGATCCGTTCATACTTTCATGAACGCCTCTGCCTCGTTTCCAATGTAAACAAATATGGTAGCGATGACGTCGTCCTAAATAACGAATTGTTTCCGAATTTATTTATTTTCTTTTTTAAAAAGGTATAAATTTGAAGAATTATAAGGATTGACAGGGATGTCCAAAACAAGGGATGAGCAACTTCCAATACAAACTAACAAAAAGTCAATATTTTTCTATGCCTCCCCATCTTTCTTCTTTATTTACACAAATCTTAAAAATTGAAGTTACACAATATTTATATCATTGGAAAGAAAAATTATTTAGGAATTATCATATATAAAATATTTGGCAATCACATTGAAAATATAAAAATTATATTGAATAATGTAAAGATGGTCCAAATTTCTTAAGTAAAATTTTTAATAAATGTGCTAAATTGACAAGGAAAAAAATCAATAATTGCACATTTTTATCAGTAAGTGCCTCAGGGGAATTAGGTGAAATTGACAAATTTCTACCTGTTAATTGGCGGGCTTAATGGTATATTACAGTCATAAAACTTATATCACATGAAAGCCCTTTCTTTGGTCTGTTTATTGAATATAAATTTGTTTAGATTCACAATAAAATTGTTTATTAATTAAGCCCTTGAAATAGCAAGAAATTCAAACTTTGATGTTTTTTTTAAAGTTTTATTGAAGATAGGTAATTTCTATTCTTTGATATCTTTGGCATTTCTAAATACAGAAATACAGAGTTTTTAATTAGCATTTGAGAAAATAATTGTCTTTCAGAAGATATAATTTCCATTTTGATACACCTATTATTTTCAGAACCAACCCTGGAGAAATTTAACCCTTATGAATCTTCTGAAAATGACATTGAACTTAAATACACCTAAAATTAAACATGAAAATTTTCTTTTTTTTTTAAGTTTGTTTCCCTGCACATGGCAAAATAGCTATTTTCCATTTCCCCCTCTTTTATTTGATATAAATTTCATAAAAATCTGTTCAGTAGTTTTAATGCATACCCTGGAGAAAGTTGACATATCCCATCAGTTTTATTTAATCCCTGGGATTGAACACCTATTTTCGGTCGTTCATGCATGTATGAACGGATCTCTTCACTCACAAACTGTAACATGAACGGACTTCGGCCATTCATTCAGTTTGTGAGCTCCAAGATCCGTTCATACATGCATGAACGACCGAAAATAGGTGTTCAATCCTATAATAGCAGCGTTTCATTTTTGTTAATTTTTGTTTTGTTCATTTAAAAAAAAACAATTTTTTATTCAACTTTCATTTAGACAACGTTGGGTAGGACATCACATTTACATGTACGTTTTTAGACCTGGAATTTCAGAAGTCAAATTTGAAAATATATATCAGTAGAGGAACCATATTTTTTTTGTAAGACGCTTTTGGTTTTTTGAATGTCGACGTTTGTCATTTCTTAATTAAATTTAATTCATTGAAATCACGAAAATATGTTTTGTTCTCGATCATGCTTGACTGTCATAGGAAAATTGTTCACAACAATTTATACCGATATACCGATTTTCCCCTGTCAGTCGATAAGAATATTTTACTAGATATAACGAATTTGTGATTTATGTATAAACTACAGAAATTTTCTTTAAAAACACCTGTAAATATAGATTTCAACATCTTTCAACAGTAGTACAATGTATTGATCGTTGCGTTTATTTTTTGAATCAGTATACATTTTGTATTACAATGTATGTTCCCTTTAATGTTGAGAACTAACATGAATTTTTGGAAAGTTATACTACCTCAATTTGTTTCAATAATGAGATTTCATTAGTTCGAATATCACCATGCAGTGGGTACGAGTACACAATTATCGCCCTTGGATTTTCGTTGTCCACGAATATAGTTCTATTAAAAATAGTACCTATGAACAAGTATTGTGTGTGTGTGTGTGTTCTATTAACTTTTAGAGGTTGATTTTGGTCTCAAATTGATGTCACAGTAATGTACAAATTAAATGACATCCTTAAAAATCCAAATTCAATTGGGAAAGGTAGCTCTTTATTGCACAAAAAAGGGGGAGTTTTGCTTTTCGGAAGCTCTCAGATTTTATCCCCTCTAGGATCCCAGAATTTTCAACTGTCAAAAAAGTTTGGTATCTGTGAATTTTCAAAGGAGAATTTGTTGCATTATTTGTTTGCAATTGTGGTAATGAAAACGTGTGTTTAAAATTATTTGGTTTGAGCAGGTGCATTTTTTTTTAAAATGAAGTGTTCTTTTGTTGAACAAAGAGGGAAAATTAAATGTAGTCTCGTACCAGTGGTTTCAGGATCTTTTTAAATTTTAATAAGTTCTTTGCTGTGCGGTTTGCGTGTTTAGAATACAGTACATGACACGATGTTGCTTGACCACAACTGTATACTTCAGTTAGTTACAAATGTACATTGTGTAGTCACTTATTGGTTTACTCCAAAGCAGCGCCTTTTCGGCTGTACCCGGAAGATGAACATGGAAAGGGTGATCATTTTGTCTTGTATTATACCGGTAAGACGATATTTGAGAGAAATCGTTGATTCGTTTAGAATTGACTTGAATATATTAATTTGTAGTAAGACACGTTCCTGCGTTCTAAAAGTGGAACTTGACTTTCAAAGTTTCATGAAAAAAAGTAAACGATTTGGTCGAGGCTCGAATACCGAAAACATTAGAGTGTAAAAAACTAAAACCAGTAGATAATATGTGCCGATTTTTGGTATTATAAGCTATATTTGTATTTTACATTCCCGATTTTTATATGTTATCTAAAAACACAGGCGTTTGGGTCCAGGATTTTATTTTTATTTATTGTGTGCATATAAAAAATCTTACCCTCAATATATTACTATATATATTTCCACTATAGAGACGAGATGAAATTTTATATATACACATTATTTATAATAAAATACAATCCTGGACCCAAACGCCTGTGCTGAACATTTCAGACTAACGTTGCTATACAGGTGTTTACAAAAGATACTAATGCTGGAGATATATATATATAAAAATCATTTATACCGCAAGCAAATGTACCTCATTTATTGTTTCAGTATTTAAAATTCATTGCAAAATGTAGAAAATATTACTTAATCGGTTAAAAGGGTAATAAAACAATAATCTGTTCTGTATTACCGCTACGATGTTTACTCGGAAGATGTGTATGAGGTTGAAGTCTATGAAGAAGTCCGATTCTGCTGTTCGAGGTTGTTACTGGTTTACGGCCAGTGGGACCAGTTTACATAGTATATAAGGGTGAAAAAATTGGCTATTGCCGTTATCCTTGATCGAGACTCCGAAGCATGAAGATCTCTGGGTCGGTTGAATAAGTAATTTAGAAGATACGGAAACGGTTTCAAACCTATTATAATTAAAGTAGTTTATGCATCATTGTGGTTGATGCCCGTATAGCGGATATATTCGATTTTATGCATCATAGAGGTTTGGTGCTTGTTGTTTAGAGGTTTAACGCATGCTTAGTTGGTAATTCGAAGCGTGTATATCCAGTTAAGTCAAGTTTCATGCATGCATGACAGCCGAATCGGATAATAGCATTGTACTATTAGATGTACTTTAAAATTATAATTTAAATTGTTTGACCCTAGATAATATTTAGCTTTGTACTATCCCTTTGCCACTAGTAATTTATAGTTTGGTCATTTCAAATGTATTTTAAAGTTTAGACTTGCTCGAATTCAAATACTGATATTATTTATAATTTGTATGCTTATTATGTGTTCATTTAATGTTACCACCTAAGGAGAGGGGTGATAAAATGAACATTAAATGATGATGAAGTGGAGGAAAGGTTTACACAAGGCCAATCGGGGAGGAGAAATTTGACTTCCACTGGAAAAAGGAGTGATGGGTAGGGAAAGGCAATTTAGCCTGGGAATCCCACGGGCCCTTCTGCAAGGTTTTTAAACGTACGAGGAACACGATGCACCATTGTTTCAAGATCATGTTTTCCGCATTATATAGCCGGACTATCCGTCATGCATTATGACAGTGCTGTCCCATTCAATCACCTACGGGGACACATCCAATAGACAATAAAGAGATGTGGAATAAGTGTACGTGACACAACCAACATTAAAGAAACGGCAATTTAAAAAATCACAATTGAAAACAGCCAGCAGTCTTCAACATGACCAGAGATCACTGCTCACTCTCTAGCATTGGCCCAAGACTAAAAAAAACAATACATAAGACATGTAAGATTCAAACAAGTCACTTTGTGTGCAAAGCAGCCCTTTCTGAGCACTCTTTTGTGGACTTAAACCGACAAGCTTTGCGCTGCAGCGGGTCTATTAACCACCAGGAACCCGCATGGATCTGCGTTTCTCTTTTTTATCAACTGAAATATTAATTTGTAAATGTACGTATTACAAACCATATTATTGAAATGATGTATTAATAATTTATTTCAAAATTATTCAAAGCGTGCACATTAGATTATTATATGTTTTCAGAATTGAAAGCAATTTGCCTCAAGGCTGAACGAGTATTTACCTTAATTATTTAAAGAATATGAACATCGGTTGAATTCGCATATTTGCATTGACACTGATATAATCGATTTTACACTTCTCTTTTTCACAGCGTTACATGACAGACATATATAGTTTTCACATGTATAATTACTAGATTTAAGTATTTATTCTAGTCAGACATACCAGATATTCTAGGGCAATTTAACTAACCGCCTGTACATGCACACACCCAAAGGAAAAAGCATTTCAATTCAATGTTTACTACTTTCGTGACTCTAATAGATAGCCGCATTGAGTAAAAAAAAATCTTATAACAGTTAATTTTTCATATTCCTAAATTCCAATATATTAGAGGCTTTGATGAAATAATCTTTCACTCGATATTCGTCTAGCAGGAAAAGATGTAATTTAATAAAAAGAAAAGTATAAATCGAAAAAAAGAAAAAGAAAAAAGAACTAGATCCGCGTATTAATTTTTAGAAATGATAAATGTTTTTAACATGACCTCTCTAATAAAATAATATTTTTCAATGTCAGGACCATCGTTTGAATATATACATGTATGTATGTGGTGTAATCTGATAAACAGTGTATATTACCTCGTTTATCCCATCATTTCTTTTGAATTGTCCGTACTAAGTCAGGACCATTGAAATCTCCAACTTTTCCGGTATGTATACCTTGTTTTTTCTTGTTTATTTGTTTGGACGTTGTCACTGATTCTTCAAGTCCGGTAATGATGTTATATAACTATTATTTCGCTTTTTTTCTAACAACGACTTTAAAATTATAAATACCATTAAAACTTTATATCATAGCGCTAGCACCAAACCACCTGATTAATTTTGTATTTTTTTTTAAATGTCATCATGTAATAAATCATTTTTAGACTTTGAATCGTTTATTAATTTTGACCTATCTATTTTTTACTCTTATTTCAATTTTCAGCTGATCTAGGTATTAAATGGTACTGAACAATAAAATCTCTTATGCTGGCACTGTCCCGATTTTGACATACGATGGAAACATGAATGTGAAAATTTCAATTTCTTTCGTAGTTACTCCCGAACTTGCTAAAAATAAAAAAATTCACCCAAAGAGAGTCGATTGTGTACAAATGTAACCGAAAGCTTAACGGTTGTAAAAGAAGCACGAACCAAATACGAACTTGGAACGAAGTTGTAAACGTTGGCAAAAATTAGATTCGAAGATATATAGAGGTCTCTACCACGGTGCTACAATGGATGTACGACTTCGTGTTCAGCATACGATGAATAAAAGATGCATTTGAAAAAAAAAACAGTTTGACGAAGGCTCGATGATACATTTAAAAGTCTCGCTTAAAAAAAACAGAGTTTCAAACAGGTCCAAGTCATCGTCCAAGAACTCTTTAATCCTGCTATCACAGATTTGTAGAAGAGCAATAAAAATGCATAAAAATTCCAAAACGATTACTTAAAAAATACCCCACAAATTTGCTAAATTCTTGTGTGTTTCGATTTTCTTTAAGGAATTCAAATTAAGACATAACAGATTCTCGGAAGTATAATTTGTTAAATTTTACCTCTAAATCATTGCCAAGGAGGGACTTTTACCAGGCTTTGTGACATAGTGTTAACTTAATCTTTCCATGTGCTATTTTTTCCTACTATAGTCACTTTAAAATACTACACAAGTGTAGGGATTTCAAAGTTCAACTTTTTTCTCAAAGATGTAATATTTTTTAATTTTATAATTGGATAAATCTTAAAAAGAGAATAGTTACCTCAAATTTCTCAAATAACAAGAACAGATTCTAGGTCCCTCCCCCCCCCCCCCCCCCCGTTGAGTGGTTTAAATCTAAGTCGGCTATTTAAACAGGAAGTAGATGAGCGACAGATCTAAAAACGCATCCCACCATATGGGATCCCTACCTGAAGCTGCATACCAAATATCAAAAGTCTATGATTAAGGGTTGCCGAGAAAACTGTTACGAAAAACGTGTGACAGATGGACGCACGGACGGACGCCTGGCATTTCTATGTCCCCGACCCGCGTTGCGGTAGGGAAAAAAATCGTAAGTTTAAATGGGGGAATCGTAGGAACTATACTTGCCTCCAAAATGTTCTATTTTAGGCCACTTTTCAACGTGCATCTAGTCCTTTCTGTTTAAGACGTTTCAGGTGCTGTGTACACTTGTAAACGAACTTGAAATAGTTTTTTTTAACTTGTTAAGCTATTTACTAACAAATAAGCTGTTACAACGACTTAATTAACTGTGGCTTTCATTAGTAAATAACCTTGTCAGGGTCAATGTCTATATAAACAGGGTTTTATCTAGACAACACTATTGATAGTTTATGTTAGTGTTAAACATAATTATATATTAAGGAGGTGTCACAGCTCACGCCCCCGGAATACCGAATACCGTTTAAAAAAAGGACAGAATACCGTTAAAAAGACTGGAATACCGAATACTCTAAAAATCACGGCGTACGCGTACCGAAAGCCTAAAAATTCGGAACATCGCGTACCGCGTACCACACCTTGGCGTACCGAATACCCTTTAAAAAGCACGGAATACCGCGTACCAAAAGGGCTGTGACACCCTATAATGTACTTCAATTAAAAACTAGAAACGGAAATAAATAGTTTAAAAAAAATAATTATAATATTTTAGCACTCATCTTAAAGTAATTCAACTCTTTTTAAGAGCCTGCTGTGTAATTTTAGGGTTTTGTTTTTGAATAGCTGGAAAACTATTTTTTGAATATCTCAAATACATTTACATATTTTGTTTTTAACTTGAAATAGATTAAAGATTACGAAGATATACATACACTTCAAGATGTTAAACCGTTTAGGTAACCTGACCAAATCCTTTTTAAAAAAAAGGTGGGGCTTGTTATAGAGGCGTGTACTCTTCCCTCCGCTTCATGTTTACAAAGAAAATGAATTCAGAAATGCAAATTCAAATTGTTTTTCTTAAACAGTCAACCGATTCATTAAGTAAACCTTATATATGTTGCAACATGCAAAATCTCTTTGGGAGTAGTTGAGTTCACATTCTATGTTTGGTTCCTAATCACAATCAAGCTGTGTTTTTGTGCTGTTGTTGCTGTTGTTTTCTCTACTGGTTCTTGGTTTTGTCTATGTATTTATTAACTTGAACGGGGAGGCCTTGGTGGTTTTTTTTTTTTTTTGGTTCTGGTCAAAATTTTATTCGCACAAAGCTATAATAATTTTAACAAAGCGTGAAAATAATCATTCTATTTTTACTTTTAACGCATCATGACAAAATATTTTAACATTTTTGCAAATAAAGCAGAAATCCTTCGATCTGTTGTCCAAATAAGTTTTTACTTCCATCTTTGAAAATTACAAAAATAAGTACTAATATATAAAATTTATATATTATTATTTAGTACTTGTTTTTGTAATTGTCATCAAATTATTAGTAATACTTAAAAAGAGAATGAACCATACGACAAATGCATACTAGTGTAGAATTTTGTATTTTATCAATTATTATGCTTCTAAACATGTACAGTGCCGTGTTCCCATCTCCACGCCATTACTTTTACTACGACGTCGTGTTCCAATCGAAAACCATTAGAGCACTTCTCGTTTCATATGTGACGGCATCGTAAGATAAATATAACCGACGACAATAAGAAAGCAACACAAAATTATAAGATGCAAGTTTCGGCAGTTTTTAAATATGTGAAAAAATTAGGAAGGCATCACGAAGTTGTTATATTTCTACCGATGGTGCTACGATGGTAGAAGAAGGCAACACGAATAGCGCGATTTGGTTACGATCACTCCCGATTTAGAAAATATCCATAATCGTGTATCCATCTTGGACAAAATCGGGATAATGTGACGCCCGCATTAACGACAACTGGTGCAGCTTACTTTATCACATACTGTTCGATGCGCAAGGACGCAAACATTCTGTCTCATACAGACTGGAAAAACGCTTTAATTCAAGTTTTTGTTCATTTCTTACATGTAATCATAAAAGTCGGCTATCAAATGGAATTTGAGTAATGTCGGGCTGCATTAGTTGGAAGTTGAAGCATAGATCAGACATCGTGTCTCAAATGCATGGTATTCCAAATTTCGAAGCTAATTACTATAGTAATTTTATTTTTATATTTAGTCCCGTGCGGGGCCCGGGTGGCGAATAGGCCCGCAGCAGAGCCTAGCTTGTCGTAAGAGGCGACTAAGGGTCTTGGGATTCTGACGTCGGGTCAGTGCTCAGCCCACAGAGCAACCAAGTGTGTACCCTAGGTGGCTAAATAGGGTGGCCCTCGTCCGCGGGGGTTGTCAGGTCTATAATACGGAAACCCTGACCGCCGACCATAGTGGGCCAACGTGTGTGGAGAGTGCCACGCTTCATGCACGTAAAAGACCCCTTTGTGGACCGCCCAGTAGTGCACCACATAGGCTAAATTTTCCGCCCCTATCCACCTCTCCCCCTTTTTCTGTGGTTCTTCAAAATTTACCGGTCTTTTTTTTTCCCACCCCATCCCCATATTTCATTTATCATCATCATTTCATGTTCATTTTATCATCCTTTTCATGTTCATCGCCTGTAAATAACCTATATAGCGTTGCACGGGCGTTAAACACCAACTCACTCACTCACTCATTTTTATATTTATAGCATGCTACGTTTTCAAAAAACAAAAACAAAAAAACACTGGACTGTTTGCATTTGCCTCTGATATCCAGCTTCATTAGCTTCTCGAAATTCTATTTATTATACTATTGCAGAATTCGTCCTTAATTTTTACATATGATATTTATTTTGGAAGTCTGGTGGCGTCCTAGTAATATTAATCATTTGAAAATCTTAGCCGGCCGAATGGCGGAATATGTCATCTGATGGATATGTATTCGCGCTCTCCGGTATTTCGTTTTACGTAAACGAATTTCTTTACTATATTCATTACAGCAACAAGTTAAAAAAAGAAGTTTGTCATTATATGGTCAACGGCTTGAGATGTGCATGGAATAAGTGTGCGCGACTCAGCCCACAATCAAGCGGGGTCACTTTGGCACTATCCGTCGTCTTGCGGCGTCACTGAAACTGTCACAGTTTTCCGGGCAACTGTATAACACAGACTTGTTTATTTGGGCTTTATAGTGTAATGCAAATTTATGCTTGTGACTCATCTACGATCCTGTTCATCCAATATTTAATGAAGCAGGCAACATACGTCTTCCACGGAAGACCGCCTTTCTCGTTTTACATTGTATTTAGCGACGGTTTGCATTTTTTTTTTTATTTCTTTTACTAGTAATAAGATTTTTATATATATTCCGGAATAAGAATATCAATTTTCTTAATTTCCTTTCATTAAAATGTGGGAAAGCAATAAAAAATATACTGTTTAAAAATGTCAAACCACCTTAACCGGTAGAATTTATATTTTTAGTCAGTCTTGAAGATTTAATATTAAGTTTAGATAACATAAAGGAATTTTAAGAAGTTTTATAAGTTAACAAATACAGATACTATATTTTTTCATTCATATTTGTATCCCGTGTTCACTTGAAAGCTCCTTTTCTTTGTCCACTTGAAGCAAAATGGTTTATTTCTTATGAATTGGGTACTTTGACGACAGATTTTTTTATAATAATAGTTTATCGTCGTCAGCTAATTTGTTATATTAAAGTACAAGTGTCATACTATTTTTTTTAAATCATTTTGATAATATGTGCTTTTAACAATAATGCTAAATGTATTACTCAAGTTTTTTGAAATTCTAATCAGGTCTTGAATGATGATTTAAACTGAAATAATGTACAAAATGTATACATATTAAAAAATCCTTGTTTAGAATTTTACGCCTTAGATTTTTTTTTTCTTAAATTGTAAGAAAATATTACGTACCTGCTGTAACCTCTCTTAGATAAAGTAGGAAAACGAGTTGTATCAAAACCAAAACTTTCATGTTGTTCCCCATACTTTCTAACAAACACATAAAAGTAAGCTTCCGCTTAACATGTTTTATATCGTCATCCTTTTAACAATTGATGCTACAACCAACTTCTGGTTATGTTTTAATTTCATGTGATGCTATACCTATTACCTATTAATGATTAGGATGACAATAGCTTAGAACCGGCATATGAAATTCCTGATGCATAACGACAAGTTACTTAATTATTGATAGTTCAAACAAATATATCGTTACAGTTATCAACATCCTTAAAGCCTAAATAGTCCGTGTTTGATAGATACTTGATTTTTGAGAAAGGTTTACTAGAGCGTTTTGTATCCTTTATGAATTAAAAATGTCCAAACGTGTACCCTAGGGAATACCCCAGCTTAAGGTCAAAGAGACTGATAGATGATTATCGTTAAAAATTTAGGCACATCCATCAAATAACGTTGGGAATATTTAATTTGAAACTTAACCATTTTTGTGCTTGGTACCAACCTGCTTATTACTAATGTAAATCTACATTATATAGTGTGCCCGGAACTTTGTTGTAATTTTTATTTGATACGTTAATTATGCTTCTTTTCAATTAAGTATTCATTATGGTTTCACATGTCTTTAACGGGTATAGAATCATCACCATGGAAAATTGAAGCTGAATCTTACTTGTCTTATAAGCCACCAATTGTTCTATTAATTTCATTTCTACTTACATATAATCCTATCACTGCATGTATTCTAATATCAACTATTTTACGCTTTTATTGATTATTGGCGCAAGTAGAAAACCGAACAACATGTATAGAAAAATTTCCTCCAGTCTATGTGCTCATTGACAATTAATTACTAGTAACTGATATAAACAAATTATTTTTATAGTTTTATTTAATTTCGAAGTTTTCAATTCAATACAACTAGTTATCCCTAAAACGATTAAAATGCATTAAAAAACGAGACATTTTAGTCTGATTCTCTGAATTTTTAACAATCGGAAGGTCGTATCAAGAAAATGAAAGAGACAAATAGTCTCAATAATGAAGACATAAGATCAGGAATTAAATAGGACAGAAAATGAGCACTTGCAATTGTGAGATCGTAAGATTAAATCTTAAACAGTTGGCTCCAAACCTTTTAATTGTCGGAGCTCCGCAATTTGATCATTTTCAACGCCGAATAGGAAATAATATTTTCAAACACTTTAGCTTATTGTTAATCGTGTCTATAACTGCAACATGCTAGATTGATTATCTTATGAACTAACCTATTAAGAACATTTCATAATTACCTCTCGTTGCAAATACAATACCAAAATGGACATAAAACGAGGTAATTTAGTTTTGCTGTACATACACATATTTGAATGAGTAACCTCTCATCAACAGCATTTGAATCACAAAATGGAAGGTAAAAAATCAATTCAAAAGTTTTGAACAAAAAGTACTTAAAAACCAAACAAGGAAAGAAACAACTTTGAATTCACCGAACGGAAGTTCAACCATTAAAAAATTATTGGAATATTCGTGTCAGACATGTCTGACGACCGACTTGAATTGTGATTACCTTCGATGACCTATCGGTTATCGACCCAGTGGTTTCCAAATACAAATACCAAAACGGGTATCAAACGGGGTAATTTTGGTTTATATGCTGTATACGCATATTTCAAGGAGTAACCTCTCATCAACATCATTTGAATACAAAAAAAATGAATGTCTAAAACCAAAAGGATTGAACGAAAAGTACTTAAAACCAAAATAAGATTGAACAGAAAAGCTTAATCCAACATCTATGAAGTCGACCTTGTTTTAAACAATTTTGAATTTTACAATCAGAAATTTCAACCATAAAGGTATTTAAATGTATTGGTAACAAGGTATAATTGAAACTGGATGCAGTTTCGAATGTCTCCCAAACGAAGTCCCTTTCATCTCATGTGAAAAATTTGGGCAGGGTGTTCCCTAAAATACAAGTTTTACAGAACTCCCAAGGGGTAAGCAAAATCCTGGAAATGCCTTTAAATGCATTTTTAGAACCTCATGCAAAAATTTTTGGCAGGAGTTCCCCTAAAAGACAACTTTTACAAAAGTCCCACTGGTAAGCAAAATCCTGGAAATGCCTTTAAATGCATTTTTAGAACCTCATGGAAAAAAATTGGGCAGGGGTTTCCCTATTTTCACAAGGTATTTAACTCTCTCATATAAAATGATTTGTCTTATTATAAGAAGTTATAATATATAGTTATAGGGTGGGGATTTCAATGGTTTTCAGAAAAATTAGTATTTTATCATTTGAGGGGGTGGGGCATGACCCCCTCAGAGCCCCCTATGGTACCAAATGATTTGCCTTATCATAAGGAATAATAATATATATGGTTATAGGGTGGGGATCTCAATGGTTTTCAGAATATTTAGTATTTTAATATTTGAGGGGGTGGGGTATGACCCCCCTCAAATTCCCCTGTGGTACCAAATGGTTTGTCTTATCATAAAGAGTAATAATATATATGGTTAAAGGCTGGGGATCTCAATGGTTTTCAGAATTTTTAGTATTTTATCATGTGAGGGGGTGGGGCATGACCCCCCCCCTCAAACCCGCCTTTGGTACCAAATGGGTTGTCTTATCATGAGGTGTAATAATATATATGGTTATAGGGTGGGGATCATAATAGTTTTCAGAATATTTAGTATTTTATCCTTTGAGGGGGTGGGGCATGACCCCCCTCAGACCCCCCTACGATACCTTATGATTGGTCTTATCATAAGGAGTAATAATATATATAGTTATAGGGTGGGGATCTCAATGGTTTTCAGAATATTTAGCATTTTATCATTTGAGGGGGTGGGGCATGACCCCCCTCAGACTCCCCCCCCCCCTTGTGAACCCAAATGGTCTGTTTTATCATAAGGAGTAATAATATATATGGTTATAGGGTGGGGCTCTCAATGGTTTTCAAAATATTAAGTGTTTTGTTATTTGAAGGGGTGGGGCATTACCCCCCCCCCCCCCACTTAAGACAGTGAAATGGAGGGTTTATCGTAATACCTTGCCACTACATTTACTTAGATATCCAAGTTAAGAGAGTATTTCAAAGTTTAGATCACATATTATAAAGTTATATCACTTTTCCCATAGACTTCTATAGTATATATATATATATTTTATTTTGAAACTACCCCTTTACAACGGGGGCAAACACCGACGGGGCATCGGCGCTTGCGTCTACAGGTCAAACAACTATATACAAGTAATTGTAAAACATTCTTTACAATATAAAATATATAAAAAGTTCGTCATAAAAGATATAGTATCTTTGGTGAACAATAAAACAAACACATTGACTAAAACCACAGTTAAAAGTCAAGTCATTCAGTATATAAGATAAAATAACAAATCATTTTACAGCCATGATCGGGTTTACATACGCTCCTTTTTTTAAAACTGAAAGATGATAAAAGCTTAACTAGTTATTCTGGTATTAAACTCTTTCTCAAAGACATTACATCAGATAAAAACTTTTTGGACAGGTTATCAACCAGGTTGCCCAACACTGGGTAAAATTTTGCAAAACCCCACCCCCTTTTGAGACCCCCAAAATCCATGTTCCCTCCAACATATTGAAATTTTTTTTTCGGGAGGCACATCTAGGAATATGGGCCTATCAAGTCATATGATATCAAACAATTCCGTCTAACGGTTTCTGAGAAACGGTGCACACAAGTGTTCAAAAAATCGTGCCCGGAAAGAAGAAAAATAATAATAAGAATAATAAGAACTGAGCAAAAACAAAATGTCTCCAAACTTCGTTTGGGAGACATAAATATTCCATAAAAGTAAGAACTCTTTTTCTCCTTTAATGTAGGTCAAATAATTGCATTTATATTATTAATAAGGCAATTATAGAAATGTATTTTAGTTCAAGCGTTGCCATTAAGTTTATTAATTCCTATTACGAAAACAATCTCACTTTAGAAAAAATACAGAAGTAAATAGATATCAGATGCATTAAGAATTCCCTTTAGGTTACTGTGAAAATTTGGTTTTCTTATTCTAGATAACTCTTTTCGAGTAAGTCACTAACAAATTTTTCACTTTTAAAAAGAGTAAATCAAGTAAATCATGTTTATTTCATATTATATTTCGTAAATGGGTCATGTGAGCTGTTACTGTCACTTGGCGTCCGTCGTCTGTCGTCCGTTAACTTTTTCAAAATTTAACTTCTCTGAGACCATAGATCCAATTGCAACTTGGTATATATGGTTGTTCATTTTCATTCGGTTCTTAAAACTGATGTGGGGATTTTTGATTCGTCACAAAATTTGGCCACCATGGCTAAAAATAGAACACTCGTTTTTGTCCAACAACCCGTGTAAGAGTTATTTCCCTTTTTCTTGATTTAAAAAAAATGCATTTTGCACTTATTTAGCTCAATATATCTCCATTTTGTATTTACATTGTACTACTTGTGAAGATTTAACATGCAGAAGTCCCAGGGGTAAGAAATATGCTTGAAATGCCTGTAAATGCACCCCTCTGAATAAAAAATTAGCCTATACCTTGTTAACGCACGGAGTCTGGGGCACTTGCCTTATTTATCGTGACTGAAAAAAAAACATGATTAAAGGTTTAGTATAGATGTAAATGTTACTTACTGTTATATTGCATTTTATAGATAACGAAGAACTATGGAAATATATATTCTGTCAATTTATCGCCCATTCCCTTATATTGCCATCTATCTCCCGCTAAAAAATAGTATTCAAGTTCAATAGTAAGGAAAACTTTTATATCCGAAATAACGGGTAGTATTTCATAGTTATGATCACACATTATCAATGTCAATCATATGTTCTCTCACACATATTGGGCATTTTTTCAAGACGATTATCTACGAAGTCATATAATATCAAACGATTACCTCCACTCGTTCCTGAAAACGTTACACACAAGTATTAGAATAACATATGTCCAGAAAAAAAAAAAAAGATATAATACATTGTGCTATAGGAATACTGTGAGTGATTGAGTGAGTTGGTGTTTTAGGCCCGTGCAACGCTCTATAGGTTATTAACAGGCGATGAACATGAAAATGATAACAAAATGAACATGAAATGATGATGATAAATGAAATATGGGATGGGATGAGAAACAAAAGAACGGTTAACTTTGAAGAACACAGAAAATAAGAGGATACGAATTAAAAGAACTGAGCAAAACAACAGTTTGGAGGACCTATAGCGTGAAAAACAGAAACGTGAGTGAATTGTCATGTGTATTCATTGTGCTCAAAATTGATACATTTATAATACAAACATAAAAAATAATACTGATGAATACGAGTCGATTAGAAACAAGAGCACATAGGAGTCTGAATCGATCATCTGGTCCTTAAGCTATAAGGGTCTCTTCTTTGTGCCATTACCCCTCATCTTTGACCCAATAGAGACTTTTGTAGAGGTCGGAGAGCTGAATGTTTAAGCAAGCAGTAGTTTCATTTCTCTATCTGCAATAGTTTTCATTCTGTATAGAAAAAAACATTAATAAAAACGTTATTTTTTACCCCAAATAACTGATCATCTGACAACTTTTATCCATTGATATCCCGCCACGGTATAATATCAAAAGTTCATAAAATTTGATTTTTCAAAGTGGCAAATCTCAAAAACTATTTTTCAGATCATGCTGGAAATTGATCTTGACCTGTATTTAATTGTACTAAACAGCTGTGCAAAATATCATTTGAATCCCATGACGCGTTTTCAAGTTATTGGTCGGAAACTCAAAATATCATTCAAATTTCTTGATGTGTTTTCAAGTTATCAGTCGGAAACTAAAAAATTTCATGAAGTTTGATTTTTCAAAGTGGCCTATCTCAAAAACTGTTTTTCGAATCATGCTGGAAATTAATCTTGACCTGTATTTTATTGTACTCAATAGCTGTACAAAATATCATTTGAATCCCATGACGCGTTTTCAAGTTATTGGTCGGAAACTCAAAATTTCATGAAATTTGATTTTTCAAAGTGGCCTTTCTCAAAAACTATTTTTTGGATCATGCTTGAAATCGAACTTGACCTGTATTTTATTGTACTAAATAGCTGTGCAAAATAACATTCAAATCCTTTGACGCGTTTTCAAGTTATTGGTCGGAAACCTTCGGGGGAGTGACGGACAGAAGGGCGGACGGACAGACACCTAAAAAAAAACTGAGGGTGTAACATAATACCCTGCCACTTCGTGTGGCGGGGTATAAAAATTGAACCAAAACTGTAAGAAGGTTCCCACATTTTCGGACTTCACGTCCTTCTTCAGTGGCAATAAGATAGAAAAGATGTGGAATTATCAACTGACGGGAACCAAGTGACAAGTGCCGACCCTGGGTACATTGATCCTATCACCCTGCCATTCAATATACTTTCACAGTCTCTCAAGAGAAACTTTCCTTCCTTGACTTGGAATGTAGCATCAAGAATGGCAAAATAGTAACTTCTATATTTTACAAACCTACAAATGATCATTGCTACCTGAGTTACCAATCTTTTCATCCTCAGATCTGCAAATATGCCATTCCTAAGTCTCAGTTTCTGAGGCTTAAACGTATTTGTAGCAGCTAGGATGACTTAAAAGTTCAGAGTAATACCACGAAATCATTCTTTGTCACAAGGGGATATCCTAATATGAAATAGGCATTGCCTAAATGCGAGCACAGCATAATTCTGTAAAATAAATGTAATGTTAACATGTTTAGTGCCATTGTTAACATTGTTTAATGAACGAATAAAAAAGATTTTATTTCGAATCGATGCAGTCATCATCGTAGTTATTTTTGTTTTGGTTCATTTTCTGGAACGTTCAATTTGGGACGAGATGCTTGGGGCGATTGAACGTTAAATAGAAAAGCAAGAAAAAATCGATTAAATTTGGTTACTACAAAAAAATGTAGCAACTCATCGTCATCAGAATATTTTTCTCTTTATACATTATTACATAGATAATTTTTGGAATGCGACTAGCAAAATGGGTAATTATTTTCAAATTCACTCCGTACCTGTAAAATTTGAGAGCCTTTCCGGACCATGAAAAATCAATATCAGCATTAGGCAAATTTCTCGCGGGAACAAATACCGTAGAGCTCTCCGCTCGAGCGGGCACTTCGTGCCCGCTTGCGAGCTGTGCTCGCTAATAACATCTTGGATAAAGCCATCGCCTCAGTTTTTCATGTGACAAGACACCAAGCTATGGGACCAAGGACTTGACACAAGAATGACCGTATTCCCTTGGTTCTAATATACCATCCTCATAACATTGCTATACGGAATATTCTGCTGCGCAACTTCAAATCCATTGTCCTGGAAGACGAACACATGTCGACTGTGTTTAAATCGCCACCGCTGACTGCATTCCGCAAAGGTAAGAACTTGAGGCAACATCTAGTTTCCAGCTTGCACGTGCACGATGATGCCACTAAACGTCATCGCTTAAATTTTTCAAGCACGGGGGATTGTGGTCGACCCATCCGTGTTACATGTAACTTCACTTGAGAGACTGATCATGAGGAGATAATTGATCCCTCAAACACATTCAAGTTGAAGAACGGTTTCACTTGTATATCTGAAAACGTAGTCTACGCCATCCGCAGTGCTAAGTGATCGAAAATCTAGGTAGATGAGACTTATCGTCGACTGGGAGACAGATCACAGGCAATTAATTGTTTCTAGAAAAAAAAATTACTTATGGTATGGTTAGTAAATTAATTTTTTTTCTGGTATGATTAGTATATAAGTACTTTTTTCTAGAAACAAGTGCCTCTGAGACAGATTTGCCGATTTTGTTCTTAAATGGTCAGATTGCCAAGTCGGGCAACACTATTGTTTGGCGAACCACAGCGTCCAAGTCATGCAGGTTACCGTTCTCCTTGAAACTTGCACTGGCGAAAAACAAAGACAATTTCTTCAGCGAAGAATTATCAAACTTTTAGGAGCATTTCAACTCTTTGGCATCAATATAAAGTTACATATTTACATTGGACGTATTTAATCCTCAATAGATCTGGTCATTTAAAACGAACTTAGTCTCTTTCAATGGTGATGTACCCAGGGTCAGCACATGTTATTCAGTTCTCGTCAGTTGATGTGTCCACATTTTTTTTCTTTGCCCCTAAAGGACAACGTGAGGTCCGAAAATTTAGGCACCTTTTTACTGTTTTGGTTTAATTTTTACCTTTTTTTGTGATTTATTTATTTGAATTTTACCATTTAAATGTTGTTTTACCTTCTAAGCAGTTCATTATTAATTTATTCTTTTTCTACAGGACATAAACTTGAAATAAATGCTCTTTTTGACATTCAAAGGGCTATCACCCCAATTATTCGACCGAATGAGGACTTATGTAGAGCTTTTGATTCTAAAAAGCCTACGATCAAAGAACTTAATCATAGTCATTCAAGCATAAAATATAGGTCACAGTGACCTAATTTCTAGTGGGTGGTGTCATGTTATCAAAGACACAACTAGTGGTGAAATATCATTGACCCCAAACATCTTTTATCCAAGTTATGGACCTTTATCAACAAATTAACCAAAGTCGTTCATGCATAAAATATAAGTCACAGTGACCAAATTATTAGTGGGTGGTGTAATGTTACCAAAGGCACATCTAGTGGTGAAATATTATTGACCCCAAACATCTATTATTCAAGTCATGGACCTTTACCAAGAACTTAACCAAAGTCGTTCATGCATAAATTATAGGTCACAGTGACCTAATTTCTAGTGTGTGGTGTAGCCCTACCAAAGACCCATCTAGTGGTGAATAATCATATACCTCCAACATCTAGTATCTGAGTAATGGACCTTAACAAATAACTTAACCAAAGTTTTACGGACGTGCAGACGGACACGGGTAAAACTATATGTCCGATCCACATACTTGGTCGGGCCATAATAAATTTTGAAGGGGTCCCTTACGTGCATGAGGCATATCATCTTCCGCACATGTGAAATGCCACTTTTTCTGTATAATGAGCATAAAATGCAACCTCTCGCAGATTTACCCGTGCTCTGTGTGGTTCGGATGGAGAATAGGCCCGCAGCAGAGCATATCTTTTCAAAAGAACTGACTTAGGGTTTTGCATAATATACAGACGTCAGGTCACAGCTCATCAAGGTTTGTATCCTTGGTGCTTGAAAAGGGGGTTTTCTTCCATTGAGGGTGGTCAGGTCATTTTACGAAAGGCCTGACCGTTAGTCAAAATGGCTAATATGCACGCATAATATCCTTGTGTGGTCTGAAAGTGGTGAACTATAAAGGCTGAATATTTCGCCAACATGCACTTCTTTTTTATCGTCCTTATATAGCAATATAGTGTTGCTAGAGCGTAAGACACCACTTTAATTGCACTGTTCTGCCTTTTGACACTATAAGTTGTACGAAAACTGATTCTTGGGCTTTTCACATCATAACAAACGTAGTTAATATTTCGTTATCTGTGATAGACTAAAACATTGGTTTTTTATGCAATAACTGAATAAACAAAACTGAATATCGGCACCATCCATTATTTATAGTTAACGTGACTGGGTAACAATGACATATTGTTTGTCTTCTACTAAACTCAAATATACAATTTCTTTACTAAAATGCATCAGTTTGCACTGAAAGCATTCACAATATCAGAATTCATATTAATAACCTTTTTAGTATAATTATTACATAGAAGTTGCCAATTTTGCCAAGTTATCGACACGATCTCTGTATTTGATATAGAAATTAAAATACAACTTTCATAGTGCCATTTAAGATTGAACTTACAACGCATGATGTTTGAATGAAAAAAAAGCCAGTTTGTAACATCCATTCTAGAATTAATATTGCTAGTTCTAATTGTTATCGACTAGATCGCTGTATTTGATATAAAAATGATAACAAGGCTTTCATAATGACATTTTAAAAATTCCGCTTACTACGCATAATGCATATTTTTTTTTTATATCTGATGCCAGTATTAGTCAGATGGTGAAACTTTTTTTGTAATAAATTCCTAAACGGCTATAAATTCGAAAGCATAGTAAACTTACCTTTTTGTAATGCCAAATCATTTTCAGTATCGGCGTCTGCATCTATCACAATTTTATTACAGTTTTGTCAAAAGCTAAATGTAGAAGGCGTTTGATATTTTCTAAACGTTTCTTTTCTTTTATATATTGTATATAAAAAGAATGTTCAATTTAACCCTTTTCTTTCTGGAAAATGGTAAAAAAAGTCTAAAATGCTCTATGAAAAAGGGCCAAGATTATTTTTTTTATTTGCCATCCATAGCTTTTGCACACATGCATGCACTTGTTTCTAGAAAAAAATATATACTTATATACTAACCATACCACAAGGTATCTAACGTGTCATGATTGAAAATTTTACCTACTTCTGATATTTGTTTTCCTATACAAAAATACCATTGACAGAGAAATATGTGCTATACCATCGTTAACTAGGATTAATTGTCTACAAACTGGTGTTTGAAACAACTACCTTAACTGGACCTCGACGTCCCAAAAACTTTTATTGGATGAAGCGTTTTGATTGGATAATACTTTCTCTCTAATTATCTACTTGAATTGTTGATGTTATTTTAAGAATTGCAGGAAAACACACTACATGATGGCTTACGATCCATGTGAAATCCAAAAAAAAAGAGATCCAAAAAAGTGCTTGATTTTGCTTTCAATGGACACGATGTCCTCATTCTTGGACAGAGTTGGACAGGAAAAAGTTTGTTAAATTAGGTAATTTTTTTTTTGCGTTGATCATTAGTCACTATTCATGTTGAAAAAAATATGCCAGTCTGACTGTCGCAGGCACTTCTTTCAACTTTCTAGCAGGTCGCGAAGAAAGCATTTCAAATATATTTTTTTTTTCAAATACAAAGTCCCTGTAAAATGTGTCCAAAAAGTTAACTGCTTCCCTCAGTTCACGGGCACTTGTTTCTAGAATAAATATACGAACAAATATTATAATACTTAAATATTTAAACTATATTTGCATCTACAAAGAAGTGCCTGTGCCTCAGTTTTATTGATAATCCATATAATCATGACGTCTTTCTCGGGTTTTGTCATTTGGACTATTATTATTAGATCCACGGAGACAGGAGGCCAATGGTCAATAATTATAAAGGGCTTCAAAGATAGCATATGGAGTTGGAGTTTGATTTATGCATATATGTTATGGTACGTACTTCGTATCGGTTAAATCCAGAAAGTTTTACAATTATGAATTAAGAATAAGTTTTTTTGTTAAACTTGATTTATTTAAAAAAAAAAACAAATAATAAAAACCAGACTAGTATACATATATACATGTGTGTAATGGGGGGGGGGGGGGTATTTACCGTGGGGAACGACCATTTGACTTGGAGAAGGGGAGGTCTTATAAATGTTTTGTTTTGTTTTAGTCAGGAATTTATTTTCTGCACAGGGCGTAAAAATGTTTATTTTACTTATTTATTGTCGAGATATACTATTTTTTTTCGATAACGGCATTATTCTAAATGGCAAAATTCTTTAAATTATTTCTTAACTTCCGCTGCCAAAGAATTATTTGGAAAAAAATAAGCCCCTCATTTCAGTTAAATTGTCTATTAATTAAAGAAATGGATCGAGGGTCCTCAATTTTGTTTTTTGATAAATATTTCGTCTTTATTTTCAACATTCATGATTAAATATTTCATTTGAGTAAAATCAGTCGCTCCCACTGGTCCCACGGATGTGGCATCTTTAAATATCATTGGCATTACAATATACTCCTGGTAAAGGATAGAAGATGGACATTTTAGCAACGAGGAGCTTATCGCCAGAATAATATCTAACGAACATTATACTGTCTACAAAAATAGCATAGCAAAAACCGATATTTTGACATTAGAAGAAATTTCTATGATATCTTACAATCTGTTTAATCAGTTAGAATACATTTGCCGAAAAAGTGAGAGACATTGATTTATATTTCGGAGGAATGCAAGTGATAGGTAGTGGAGACTTTTAACAACTACCTCAAGTTCCAGATCCCCTTAGGTTTGACGCCGGAGAATTTTGTTTTAGATCAAAACTGTTATCTTGAGTGTTTATTCAGGTTTTTTGTCAAAAGTAACTCGATTTTGTGAAGGCGGTAAATGACGTTTCCATGGGAAGCCTTCCACAAGAAACTTTTGATTTGCGAAGGGGCTTGCAGTGACCTTTCTCGCCACTACTTTTTGCCACGAATTTTGAAAAAGATGTTTACAATGCAACAAGGTTAATTGATTTGAATGGTAGTGTAAAAACATATGATGCCATTGATAATGGAGATATAAAACTGTTGCATAAAATGCAGGTACAGAAATCGCAAAGTTTGAAAAAAAAGATGTCCTGTGATGCTTGTGAAAAATTTGAATAAAAATATAATGAATCGCCTGCAATTAAGGTACAGAACTCGATCTTACGAAACATACTGTGACTGTCAAATTTGAAAATATAGCCACTGATATATAAAAAAAGAATTCTTTACTGTCTTCAGTTGTGCTAGCAATCGTATTGTGATAAGTCGTCTACAAATACCGTTTGTATTGTCGTTTGGGATTACCGTTCACAAGTCCCAAGGTTTTAGATTAAAGAGATGAAAGATTCAAGAGATTTAAGAAACCCACCGAATCTACTGCTTTATATCATTCTTTGATATAAATCTCGAATATGACCCGGTTGGTCATCTCAGTACAAAAAATTACGATAAAAGAGACGATTTTAATTTCAAAAATAATTAATTTTCCTACCCTGAAAAGTAACATACCAACATCACCTGCATACGGTGTCTACATTTCATAACTAATTCGATATGCCAGGGCTTGTACTTTTTTTCAGATTTTTTTATTCCACACCGCTTTCTCCGTTACCGACTTTTAGACCAAGGTTATAAGAAAATAGGTCTCATAAGATCTCTAAAAAATATTTCTTCGTTATCAGCCATTCGTAGAAAAATTCAATATCATGTTAGACGAAATGGTTAGTTCTGTCTTTGATTAGTGTTTGGCTGGTTGATGTACTGAGATGATCACCTTAGCATCCCTAATATGTCATCACAAACCTGTTGTGTTTTGTGTAACTACCGGACCTAAAGATCACAATGGAAGAGGGAGGTTTGGTGCGCCTCAAAACCTGGTTTAACCCACCATTTCTTTGAAATGCCTGTACACAGTCAGGACCACTGCGATCTTCAATTTTTTCTGGTATGTTTTCATTGTTTTGTCTCGTCTTATGGACATTCGAGATTGAATCTTCAAGTTCGGTTATTTTTTTATTTCCTTTATTTGACATTAGATAGAGTTAAGGTGCATTGTGATGTTATCTTTAAGGCTGGAATCTTTGGTGTGGCTATTGGCAGGGCCAGGAAAAAGTCAGGTCTTAGAATAATTAATTTTAAAAGTGCTTGTGTATTGAAACCCGAAAAAAAGTGGGAGAATTCTATTTAGAACCTTCTTTGCTATAACAGACAAATATTGCAGATTGTTGTAAACTTCGATTTCATTAGAACAGGCATTACTTGAAAGTTTTGAGGAAAAAGATGAGGATGACATGATTTCATAAATCTCTGATTTTGATATAAACTCTTTGGAAGAAATAGATATAATGATTGAAATAAATACTTTAAGCCAAGAAAATGATAAAGAAGAAGAGGATCATGTTAATATAGATTGCCACATTACGGCAACTGATTTAAAGTCATGTATGCCAAATTCTCTTGAAATATCTGTGCAAAAGGCTCTTTAAATTAGAAAAGACAGTCTTATAAATAAAAACAAACACAGAACAGATATTTTCTTAAAACAACTCTTTGATAAAACACTAGATATCTTTCAAAGAAACTGTCATAAACAAGATGATATAGGATCTAAACAATGGACCAGCTGCTAGACTGAATTGTTTAAATTCTCAAGCTTTTAACATTACGTAAACATGATACAAGATTGAATATGAAATAAAGGTAATAACAAAACTACCGAACTTGAATGATTAATCTCATAGCCCAGAGAAAATGACAAAAACGAATCAGTCATACCGGAGAACTGGTCGATCGGAATGGTCCTGACTTGGTACAGGCATTTCAAACGAAATGGTGAGTTAAACCAGGTCTTATGGCGCCAAACCTCCCTCTTCCATTGCGATCTTAGGATCCGGTAATGACCATAGAACACAACATAGTTGTGAGACACAATGGGGATAATGAAGTGATCATCTCAGTACAGCAGACCAGCCAAACACTAATTAAAACAATTAACCACCATATATTTTAACTCAATTTTGAACTTTTCTACTAGTGGCTGATAACGAAGAAAGAATTTTTTTAGGGATCGTATGAGACGTATTTTCTTATAGCCCTGCTCCAACAGTCGATCACGAAGAAATCGGTGTCTGATAAAAAATCTGTGAAATGTGTGCAAGCTCTGGCATATCGAATAAGTTGTGAAATATAAACACCGTATGCAGGGGAAGTAGGTATATTGCTCTGAAGGAAGCAGAGGTACCAATGGGGTATCCGAATGTCAAAAGTCCGAAAGGGCAGAGACTAAACCAGTAAACACAAACAAGAACGGGACAAAAACAGACAACACGTAAAACATGGAAACACAAAACAACTGAATATCAATCAACAACGCGAACTCCAGTCGAAACAAGAGTGAACTCAGGTGCTCCGGAAGAGTAAGCAGTTCCTGCTTGCTATAGCACACCCGTCGCGTTGCCAATTAGAAAATTAGAAGATTAGGAAAATAAATAATTTGAAAATTAAAATCGTCTCTTTTATCGTAAAATTTGTACTGAGATGACCAACTGAACTGGGTAAAATTCGAGGTGCAGATCCAAGAAAAACGAGAAGCAATTTGATTCGGTGGTCTCTTTAATCTCCAATTCTGGAGGATATATTGAAGGAATCCATTTACCAAATGCAGTGTTGTTGACAGAAAGGACATCATCAATATATATGAATGTAAGATTAAATGACCTTGCCTCTTTCATCTTCTTGTTCTTTACAAGTCCCTGAAGAAATTCAGTCTCGTAAGAGTATAAAAACAAATCGGAGAGGAGAAGAGCGCATTTTTTGCCCATTGAAATGCCAATTTGTTGATGAAAAATCTCTCCATCGAAGGTGACAAATATGTTGTCAATTAGGAAATCAAGCACACTGCAAACTTGTTCCAGTGTGTAAAAAAGAAATATCTTTGAAGGATGATTTGAAAAAGAATGTAGAGTTATAACCCAATACAACAAAATTCCTAGAGCTTGAAAAGGCTTTTTCGAGAAGTTTTTTCAGGTGGCACTTTAGTTTTTCGTGTGGCAAGATAGTGTATAAAGTTGAAAAATCAAATGTTTTCAAAGAGTAAACCTCAGAAAATGATCTAGATTTATAATGATCTAACAAATCTTTTGAGTTTTGCAAAAGCCACATATGGTTGATTCCACTACGATTATAAATAGTGTCACAGTATGCTTGTTGACCTTCTTTGACAGCAGCAAAAAGGCAAATGCAGAAGATTTTGAATGTTTTGGAAGGATTTTTGACATAGTATCGCAAGGAGTTCTTGCACAACAAGCTTCTGAACTGAAAGAGCCCCCAATAAAGGTGACATCATATAAATCTGACTCAGCAGGGTTGGAGAAGCTAAGGGGGTGCAAGACAGTGATCACATGACCAGTCAAAATTAAACTTCAAAATAGCGTATAACTATGTTTTGCAAGGTTAATTTAATTGAACATAGTTTCAAAAAGTGTCTTAACTTCATGCTTTAGACTTTTATTTTGATTTGAAAATTATTTAAATAATTTGTTTTAGTAAATTTTTGTTTTATTTTGATGATTATTATCATAAAACTAAATAGAATTGTGTTTTCTGAATTTTTGCAAAAGGGAGATAATTTGTGTCAAAATATGCCATTTTGGGTCACTTTTTGGCATACTATTCTCTTTATCAGAAAAACGAAGTGGGAAGCACCCTTTTATCTTTTCATATTTCTAATGCATTATACAAGCCATATATAATATCAAAAAATTACAAAAATTCATTGACAAAATATTTATACAGACGAAATATTCCTGTGAAATGGGTGAAGCAGAGGTACCAATGGGGCATCCGAATGTCAAAAGTCCGAAAGGGCACAGACAAAACCAGCAAACACCAACAAGAACGGGACAAAAACAGACAACATGTAAAACATTGAAACACAAAATAACTGAATATTAATCAACAACGCCAACTCCAGTCGAAACAAGAGTGAACTCAGGTGCTCCGAAAGACTAAGCAGTTCCTGATTGTTTTAGCACACCCGTCGCGTTACCAATAGTCCATTCAGCGTGTCAAATCCGGTAAAGGAAGACAAAACAAAACTCTATGACAAACCAACATCTGCACTCAGCTGAGAGATCGAAATCCAATATTTGTCTATAAGTGCATGATGTCTTCCGTAAAATTTCGTGAGTGAAGACAGCAACTGAGGAGCAACATAACCCTGTGTGACCATTTTTTTGCGTCAGACGTTTTGCTCTGCTAAGTCCCGCACGCTCTGGAGTAACGAATCAATTGAGATACGTAAACTCCATAAGCTGGAGCGGACGGAATGTTGCTACACAAGAAGGGAAAGTTGACGATTGGAAAGTTGAAGTCATCACGTTTGTCATAAAGCCTTGTTGACAGTCAATTTCGAGATGTAGATCTAAATATGAAGCAGACTTCCTAGAATCCGTTGTGTCCTTTATCTCAAGCTCCTGGGGATATATGAGATGGAGAAAGTAACCAAATCGAGAATTGTTTAGTGAAAGGACATCATCAAAATAACGGTACGTGAGGTTGAAAGAGAGAGCTAGTTTACGGTCTTTTTTTGTCTAGAAGAGATTGTAAGAAGTCTGATTCATATGAATGAAGAAACAAATCAGCAAGCAAAGGTGCACAATAAGTTCCCATTGGAATCCCTATTGTTTGCTGAAAAAACACGTCCACCAAACTGAACAAATATGTTGTCAATAAGAAAGTTTAGCATGTCGATTATTTGGTCTTCTGTAAATGTGTTCTTTTTCTTAGACTCATTGATGACAAAGTAAGTCTTGGTATAATCGACTACTAGATATTTGTACATGCGTGTTCAATTTTTTGAAAAAGCTGCTTTTAATCAGCTGTAACTTTCTTTGACATTTCAATGAAAATCAACCCGACTTTGGAATCATTTATATCAAAAACCAAGTCGGAAGTATGTCCTTTTTAAATTATATTTTCTAAGGGCATGTCATCGTGCATCCATCAACAAATTTTTAAGAAAATTCATTGACAGAAAAAATTAGATGCATGTGGCATGTACCTCCTGAAGATACATCTGCGGTTGTTGTGTTGCTAAATCTATAAAATTTCATTTTATGAAGTTAGGCAAAAACAACATAGGCAAGGAGAAGAAGTGGGGTATAGTTTCATCTAGTTATTTTAGAGTAAAAATTCTAGACCATTTCACCACCACTTTCGACAATTTATTACACAGCACAAAATATAAGGATACCTTGTATGAAACGGAGAGTAAACAGAATACATCTTCAAGCTTAACAAACGTCAAAGACAGTGTTCTAGAAATTATGTTCCCCAAACGAAGTGTGGGAACATATTGTTTTTACTCCGTTTCTTATTATTCTTATTCTTCTTCTTCGTCTTCTTCCGCACTCTAAAAAACGCTTGTCCGGGTATAGCCGAAGAGATGTGAAGACTGAGCTTTGTGAAACTTTCCACAGCGATAGGGCACATATCAGAGGTGTGCACAACGTTTTCAGAATTTTCAAAATGGCCTCCGTTTCCGAGTAAACAGCGAAAGTTCATTATATAGGACATTGCTATATCTCGGTAACCTACATGTAGGTGGTCAGGACCTTTAAACTCAGTAGGATTATGAGCTTGATGAGTACTACAAAAATATAAAAAAAAAATTGAAGCGATATTTACAGTTTTTCCGCAAAATGCAAAGATGTGAAATTTCAAAATCCAAGATGGCCGCAAAAATTTAAAAGTGCTTGGATTTTGATAAAAATTAATATTCTGGTAGATTTTGATGTTGCGAGTAATGCTCCACATCAGAGGTGTCCATAAGGACTTCGAAATTTAATAAATGGCCGCTTTTTTTTTAATAAAAAGCAAAAGTTCATTATATAGGACATTGTCATATCTCAGTAACACAAGTGATGAGCACCTTGAAACTTCGTGATATTATAAAGCTTGATAAGTACTACAAAAATATTTAAAAAGTTCTAAAGAGATATTTACAGTTTTTCCGTCAAATCCAAAAACTTGAAATTTCTAAATCCAAGATGGGCGCCAAAATTTAATATCCAAGATGGTATGTTTAAACATCATTGACAATGCCATGAACATTATACATATATATTATATATTTTACATCATTTGCACATTCTATAAAACTGAAAAAAGGCAGTATTTTTGCTGCTTTAAGGTACATCTTGTTCGTTTGGGGAACATCTGTGACGGCTGCCGTCACAATCAGTACTCGTTTTTATTGAGCTTGACAAATGTAGGTGCAAACGCTTTACATGTTCATGGGTCAAACATTTTAAATATTGCTCTTGAGCAGCTTTTAAACTCTGAAGATCTTGCAAAATTTAAGAATTTGATTATTGATTTCAACTTTGATGCATCGTTTATGAGAGTAGATAGAGACTTTGATGAAAACTATACTAAAGAACTATTTTCAGATTTGCTATGGCGTTTCTGTCGAATTTCAAACGACAAAAGGAAAGTCATGCTCGAAATTTTCAGAAAGGAGAAATCTGATAGTCTGAGAAAGCAGGTTATTGGAAAACCCAAAACAAGATGTAAAATTAATTTCTATACTATCTATGTCGAACATTATTTCGGACTGCTCTGATGATAAAAAAAAATCTCATTTTAAATTGCAATCAACAGTTTTTGATGCCGGATAATCAGTTCTAAAATCATTTACCAAAAAAGAACTTTTACTGTTGTGTAAAGCTTATAATTTAAATAATCCCGCAAAAATTGATAAAATACAGACTCTGTGATATTCTAGCACAGGACATATTATACAAATATAGCCTTTTAGTAGGTCGATACGAGAAAATATCGACATGAGGCATATCGACCCGACAACGCAGTTGGAGGTCGATATGCATATCTCAGGTCGATATTTTTCGTATCGACCGTGGTTGAAGGCTATATTTGTTATATTATTCATTCAACATTCTTGGTAATTAAAATGTTGTGCTTACATTGTGATCTGCAAACTGTCATGACTGTAGTGATTGCAATCAATTTGTATATTGTTAAGATTTCGCATACTGAAAACCTAGCATTTAAAAAGATTAATAGTTTTGTGTGGGTAGTAAGATGGAAGAACTAACCTTTAAATTTCTATTCCATCCACTAGTGAACTTTCAATGACGTTGGTAGCTTTTTAGGTCTAAGGGAAAGACAGCTGACATATTCTTTATTTTGTTGATGAGACTGAATTCCCATTCCAAGAGTTGTTCAATTTCAATCTACATTTGACAAATCAACAAATGAAAAAATCGTTGCTTGGGAATTCAGTTGTCTCTGTTGAAATTCTCATTTGAGAGTAGTTATTTGCATATGTTTACTTAAAATTTCTGCTTTGCCTTTGGGGTGTCTTCTCGGCCGGAGAATGAAAGAAACCCAGGACGAATGAAACACGTGACCGTGAAATATCATTTTTTTTGCACGTGACAGGTCAATATAAAAAAAAGGTTAAGAAGGTAAAGAAAAGTTGGTTGAACTTTGGCATGACAGTTTGATTTGTTTACATCAGTCCATTAGCGCGCTTCATTCAAAATGAGCTATGGTCAACAATTTTACACGCCAATGAAACGTCAAAATACAAACATTCAATTCTTTAATAAATCAAATTACCGTTGGTACCGTGTACATGTACTTGGAAGTTACATTTGAACGAAGGCAATCGATTTGTGTTATGGTTTTTAACCTTTTCGACAGAAGAAGGCAATTACTGAATTAACATTTATCTTTATTTATGTATGAACCACGCTTTCTTACAATGATACGAAATTGAAATAACTACATGTAATTTTTTGGTAACTTTTACCTGAGAAAATCATTAGTTTAATTATCTCAGCTTTTATATAAAGCATTGTTAATGTTATGGTTTTAATTTCTATAATTTGTATATTTCCGCTAAAATATATTTCCCCATCGCACAGGTGACTAAAGTCACGTGAAACATAAAATGTAGTTTTTAAAAGGTTATGAAAAATATAGCAAATACTATATCATCATTTAAAACGAAGTAAATACAAATGACAAGAAAGTTCCAGACAATAAATTTTGCTACGCAATGAACAAATCAAGTAATTATAAGGGGTCATACTAAAATAGATCAGAAAGATCGTTGACAAAAAACAAAAACCAAAAAAAAACACACTTCTACCGGTGAGCGAATGTACAATTGAATAGGTTATAACACGGTCTCGGGGAAAAAAACGCGGATGGATTACTCCGAAATCATTACTATACTTTGGAAGATCTTGACTTCCAAGTAAAAATGAATATTATTGTACATGTAATTGACTTTCGGTAATTTTTTATATAAGAAAAATATGAAAGCATCCCTCCTATAATGCTGCGCAGGGGAAACATTACTTGTACAGGGCTATAAGAAAATACGTCTCATACGATCCCTAGAAAAATCTTTCTTCGTTATCAGCCACTGGTTGAAAAGTTTAAAATTGAGTTAAAAGATATGATAGTTAACTGTTTTAATTAGTGTTTGACTGGTCTGCTGTACTGAGATGATCACCTCAATATCCCTATTGTGTCTCACAACTACGTTGTGTTCTATGGTCATTACCGGATCCTAAGACCGCAATGGAAGAAGGAGGTTTGGCGCCATAAAACCTGGTTTAACCCACCATTTCGTTTGAAATGTCTGTATAAAGTCAGGACCATTTCGATCCACCAATTCTCCGGTATGACTGATTCGTTTTTGTCATTTTCTCTGGACTGTGAGATTGATCATTCAAGTTCGGTAGTTTTGTTATTACCTTTATTTACGTTGTTTTATCACGGGATAATGGACTGAGAACACATTTAATTTTCCCTCTCTGTTCAATAAAAGAAAATTTTAATTAAAAAAAAATTGCACCTGCTCAAACCAAATAATTTTAAACACACTTTCTCTTTACCACAATTTCAAACAAATAATGCAACAAATTCTCCTTTCTCAGATACCAAACTGTTTTGACAGTTGAAAATTCTGGGGTCCTAGAGGGGATAAAATCTGAAAGCTTCCGAAAAGCAAAACTCCCCCCTTTTTTGTGCAATAAAGAGCTACCTTTCCCAATTGAATTTGGATTTTTTAGGATGTCATTAAATTTCTTCATTACTGTGACATCAATTTGAGACCAAAATCAACCTCTAAAAGTGAATAGAACACACACACACACAATACTTGTTCATAGGTACTATTTTTAATAGAACTATATTCGTGGACAACGAAAATCCAAGGACGATAATTGTGTACTCGTACCTATTAACCTCGGAAAACCCTCAACTACAAGAATGAAAGTGTATATCTATCACGCCTAGTCAATTTTAAGTCAAATTACAAATTTTCAGGCATGTCAGATGCATGTCAGATGTACCAAGTCAGGACCATTGCGATCCACCAGTTCTCCGGTATGACTGATTCGTTTTTGTCATTTTCTCTGGACTATGAGATTGATCATTCAAGTTCGGTAGTTTTGTAATTACCTTTATTCAATAAATACAAATGACAACAAAGTTCCAGACAATAAATTTTGCTACGCCTGACGCGCGTTTCGTCTAATCAAGACTCATCAGAGGCGCTCTACCAAAAATATTGAAAATGCCAAACACTGTATGAATATGAAGAGCATAGAACAGTATAACCAAAAATACCAAACAGGGGAACCAAATAATTACTAAGATATTCAACCTATGTCTGGGGTAGGAAGAACCTCAGGGTTTAGATAATTTTGAAATTTAGACGGATGAATTAAAGCTTTGATGTATTCTCCAACTCAAAAGTGTTGGTGCCGGAGCGGGCTAACCTCGGGGAATTTACACTCCACCAGCAGTGCTAACCTTCACGTGTGTTCGAAATACAAATGACAACAAAGTTCCAGACAATAAATTTTGCTACGCCTGACGCGCGTTTCGTCTATTCAAGACTCATCAGAGGCGCTCTACCAAAAATATTGAAAATGCCAAACACTGTATGAATATGAAGAGCATAGAACAGTATAACCAAAAATACCAAACAGGGGAACCAAATAATTACTAAGATATTCAACCTATGTCTGGGGTAGGAAGAACCTTAGGGTTTAGATAATTTTGAAATTTAGACGGATGATTTAAATATTACTATATTACTATATTACTGTATTATAAAATATTACTACTTTTGTGAGCTAGTTAGTGCGCCTAATCCGTAGGGAAACCCAGGACGCTCTTTAGCAATTTTTTTCAAGTCTGATAGATTTTACCCAAACGAATGATTAATATCAATAGCTGAATGTTAACTGAACATAAAAATCACATGTTCTAAGGAAATAAGTGCATGGTGGAAGATTTTAAGACCGTCCCATGTTCGCGGAGTGGAAAATATGCAATTTCTGACTTTTCAGGGGGTACGTGTATGGTCAAGAGGAATTTGATGAAGTGAAATGAGATAATCAGTTCCTTATGGTATTAAAATGTAGAATAGATTATGTTCTTACTAAATAAGACTCAAAACACCCATTTGTGGTTTTGAGTGCTTTGACACTGGATATTAAAGGCTGTGTTGACATTTCATCACTAAAATGTTATCTTTTGGGGCTAATAAGCTAGAATTATGCAATTTGTTTTAAAACAAGCATGTTTTTAGCATGAGAGGATAATAGACAACACATTTAATATGCAACTTCTCTAGTCAGAGGGTTAATTATGAAAAATGGTCATGCATTATAACCAATTTCAGGCAAAATGGTGAAATTTTGCTCACAAAAAACCTTAGATTTTGACACAATATGACATTTCTGGGCGATGATGTTAGCTTTTAAGCAATATATCTGTGTTTCAAATCTTATTGCATTTATTCTACTTGGTGACTTTTATTTGAATTCATGATTTTATTGAAAAAAAAACCCACATGACCATATCAGTAAACATGACATTAAGCCGCAATGTTCTTTAGAAGTCAAAATTTGGACGTTTATCATTTTCTAAGTAGTTTACTTCTTAAAATGATCTCTGTTACTTCTTTTAATAGTTTCCTACCTCATACAATCTCATTAGAGATATATTTTTCAAGCTAAGCTTCATAATAAATAAAAACTATGTCAAATTGTCCCAAGTTAAGAAATAGCATTGAAATTTCCATAGACACCCAATAATGGTCTACAATGACCAGAAAATGATTTGAATGAATAGAATTTAAACTTGGATTATCATAACTTGTTAAAAGGATGACATTATCACTCATCCTGACATTATTCTACAGTTAAAAGTGTTACTTCTAGACTTACTGTTGGCCACCCTTTAGGACTGAGAACACATTTAATTTTCCCTCTTTGTTCAATAAAAGAAAATTTTAATTTAAAAAACATTGCACCTGCTCAAACCAAATAATTTTAAACACACTTTCTCATTACCACAATTGCAAACAAATAATGCAACAAATTCTCCTTTCTCAGATACCGAACTTTTTTGACAGTTGAAAATTCTGGGGTCCTAGAGGGGATAAAATCTGAGAGCTTCCGAAAAGCAAAACTCCCCCTTTTTGTGCAATAAAGAGCTACCTTTCCCAATTTAATTTGGGTTTTTAAGGATGTCATTAAATTTCTTCATTACTGTGACACCAATTTGAGACCAAAATCAACCTCTTGAAGTGAATAAAACACACACACACAATACTTGTTCATAGGTACTATTTTTAATAGAACTATATTCGTGGACAACGAAAATCCAAGGGCAATAATTATGTACCCGTACCTAATTCAAAATCAATTAAGGTAAATAAAGGTATATTTAAAGCGAATGTGAGCTGCAGTGAAGTGTCTTTTGTGATATAACTTTAAGAAAAAAGGCCCTATTCATGTCGCCTACAAGTACTAATAGTTTACCGACGTATTTATATTTTTTATGGGGCTTGTAATGGTATCATTGACGGGAGATAATAGGACTTGAGGTTTTTGTGCCAGTACAGAGTCCAATATAAAGCGGGGGTATTCTTTTGTAAGCTCGCTCACAGAATTATTTGTTAGGTTTTAATGAAAAATCGGAACCAAACTAAAACGAAAGCGATTCTTTAGATGCGATAAAATTTCGAGCAAAAAATGCCATCCTGCCCTTTTTCATTCAAAGCACCATACTCCCCTCCCGGTCTTTTTGAACATCCTTTTCCTCGGTGCACCTTATTCTTGACGTAATTTTGCACACATGATCTTAATTGACCATGGACGTTTTAAAAGTACACAAATGGCATGCTTTATTTCACTGTTTATAGTGATCACGTGACTATATAGTCAATAGAGAAAAGCCAGATCACCATGTTTTGCGAAAACGAACATTGTTCATTCATCATACCATTTTTTTAAAATATTGACTCGTCTAAAAGCCACCATATGTTTACTATATTTTTTTTAAAGATGAAAATAAACTTAATATTAGTGAAGATTTGCAAATGGAGTTTAAAATCAATTATCAAAGAAACTAGGGGCGTTGTTCTCCAAGTGAAATTTTATCATCGGTTCACTTGTATTCGAGTCAACATGCATATTTTTTTAAACTTAACTTATTTTTACATTCTTCGGTGACCCTGTATGTTATTTTAATTATTTCAGGACAAAGTTGTTATGATTTCAAAGGAAACTGTAGCTAATAAAACAATGAATACAGATTCAATGAGGTCCGCTTCATATTTGGATCTATTTCTCGAAATTGACACACAAGGAAGGCTTTGTACAAAGCTCTTTGACAAACGTGATGACTTCAACTTTCCAATAGTTAACTTTCCCTTTCTGTGTAGCAAAATTCCGTCCGCTCCAGCATATGGAGTTTACGTATCACAATTGATTCATTATTCAAGAGCATGCGGGGAGTACAACGTCTTCCTTGATAGAGCTACACGGCTGACAAGCAAATTGTTAACACTCAAAAAATTTTCGGACGACATCATGTGCTTGTATACAAATACGGGATTTCTATCTCTCAGATGAGCACAGATGTTGGTTTGACATAGAGTTTTGTAATGTCATCCTTTCCGGACATGACCAACACTTAATCGATCTTTGGCAACGTGACGGGTGTGCTATAGCAAGCAGGAACTGCTTACTTTTCCGGAGCACCTGAGTTCACTCTCGTTTCGACTTGAGTTCGCGTTGCTGAATGCGGTTTTGTTGTTATGTGTGTGTGTGTTTTATGTTGTTATGTGGTTTGTTTTGTTGAGATGATTTTTTGTCTGCCGGTTTTGTCTTTGTCTTAACGGTTTGTGATACTGATTACCCCTTTGGTACACCTTTGCTTCTTTTATTTTGAGCATTCAAAATTAGAAACCTTTTCGTGTTAATATGGGGGAAAATTTTCTTAAAAAGAGTTGAAACCTAATTTTGTTTGAATTACAATTTGATTATATCTTAATTGAGATGTCCTAACAAAAGGCACGTATAAGATATTTTTGAGAAACATATTAAGATGGTCTAAAACAAAAGATGATCTATTAAATCTTCAATCTAAATTGATAATTTATGGTATTAGTTCGATTTTCCTAATGTCCCGTGCGGGGCCCGGGTGGCGAATAGGCCCACAGCAGAGCCTAGCTTGTCGTAAGAGGCGACTAAGGGTCTTGGGATTCTGACGTCGGGTCAGTGCTCAGCCCACAGAGCGACCAAGTGTGTACCCTAGGTGGTTGAATAGGGTAGCCCTCGTCCGCGGGGGTTGTCAGGTCTATAATACGAAAACCCTGACCGCCGACCATAGTGGGCCAACGTGTGTGAAGAGTGCCACGCTTCATGCACGTAAAAGACCCCTTTGTGGACCGCCAAGTAGTGCACCACATAGGCTAAATTTTCCGCCCCTACCCACCTCTCCCCTTTTCCTGTGGTTCTTCAAATTTACCGGTCCTTTGTTTCCCACCAAATCCCCATATTTCATTTGTTATCATCGTTTCATGTTCATTTTATCATGCTTTTCATGTTCATCGCCTGTGGGTGACCTATGTAGCGTTGCACGGGCGTGAAACACCAACTCACTCACTCACGATTTTCCTAATTCTTTAAAATGTTACAATCACAATTTACAATATACTTGTATTGCAACGGTTGATTGGTTTATCATGTGTCATGTTTATTGTTTTGTTTTCATGAAAAAAAGACCTCAAAAGAAATTTTATCTGTCTATAACCTTATACACATACAAAATAGCGCACCCAACTGGACATTATATGATACTTCGCCATAGTTTGGGCCCAAAATAGCCTGAAATTTCGTTTTATTATGCTAAAAAGAAAAGTATAAGATAAATACTTTTGATAAAAAGAGATTGTTGGAAATGGAAACTTACCTTTTCAGTTTGTATTGTTAGTGAATGTTCTAAATATTTGTTTTTGGATTTGTAATAGTAAAAGTCGAGAAAAGGTATTTTCCACCGACTTTTACTTTTATTAAAATAATTCAGTTAATAAGCAATTAAAAAGTTAAAATTTACAAGTTTTGTCATAACAGTGCGTTGACTTGCTGCAAGTATTTAATTTATTCATGTCTAAGCACATCAAACTGAAAATAAATCTACTAAGTTTAACACCTTATGTAAGCTTTGACTCTTAATGATGTGGTTTTCGAATTATCACATATTGTTTTTTGGATTAGTTAATTCAGAATTAAATGTACATATATGCATACATATTACATGTATGGTGAATCCTGATAGATGAACTTTCTATCATAAAACAAGACCAATTTGACCAATTGGTTACGCGGACTTAATTCATTGCCAAAATAAAATTTTTATTTTTAAATGATAAAGTTAGAATAAAACGATGTTACCTTGAAAAATTTGTTTGCAACACCAACATCCTTCACCACACCCTACATAATTTTCATTGACTCCACGAGTAAACACCTTCCCATCTCTTTCACAAACATTGGTTTCTGGAGTACCCGCTGACACCTCCGCAAGTTCTGCGTCGGTATATCTATAACACTCCCAGTATTGTTGAGCTAACGGAAAGAAAACGAATGGAATGAGAAGCTGTTCCAAACAAATTGTGTTATCAGTTTGGCATCTTATGTTCTATGCTCTTTAAATTCATCACGGTATTTGGTATTTTAAACCTTTTACTAGAGCGCCTCTTATGAGTCCTAAATACACGAACGTGATTCAGACGTAGCAAAATTTATTGCACGGCACTTTGTTGTAATGTGGATTCCAAAGTAATTCTTCGAATATAAAAGGTTAAAACAAAATTAAAGAACTTGGGAGAATCAATCTCAAATGTTTTCTGAGAAAAAACAAAGCAAGGAAGACATACCTGATAAGTTGAAGATCGCAATGGTCCTGACTTGGTACAGGCATTTCAAATAAAATGTTGGTTTAAACCACGTTTTATGGCACGCCAAACACCCTTAAACTGGGATCTTTGAGTCCGGTACTTACCAAAAACAACATTGTTGTGAAGACATAATAGGGATATCGAGATGATCATCTCAATCAAGCAGTCAAACACTAATCATACCAATCACTTACCATTTCGTCTAAGATAAGTTTGATTTTTTCTACATGTACTAGTAGCTGATAACGAAAGAAGACTTTTTAGGGATCGCATGAGACGTATTTTCTTATAACCTTGCACTAAAACCGATCACGGAGATACTGGATAAAAAAAACATGAAAAATATGTACCAGCCCTGGCATATCGAATAAGGTGTTAAATATAGACACCATATGCAGGTAAAGTAGGTAGGTTACTTTCCAGGTTCGGAAAATTAAGTCGTCTCTTTTATCGTAAATGTTTGTACTGAGATGACCATCCGGATCATATTCGAGGGATAAATGAACTTAAATCCCAGAATGACGTGAAGCAAATGTATTCGTTGGTTTCTTTAATCTCTAGCTTTGGAGGATATATTGAAGGAACCTATCTACCAAACGAAGCGTTTTGACAGAGCGGACGTCAACAATATCTGAAATTGTATTTAAAGGACTTGCCTCTTTCATCTTCTTGTTGTTTATGAGTTCTTCAAGCAATTCAATCTCATAAGAGTATACAAAAGGCCCCCGGGAGCCTGAATCGCTCACATGGCTTCGATGACTTAATGTAACTAGATGGAGCCTTCCCCGGAAGGCATATGTCGCCTGCGTATCTATGTTTGTTCGCCAAACAGGAAGTAGTTAATTTTTATGATCATCTGACAATTTTGGCATTATGAACAATTTTTCAGAGTTTAATTTGTTTTTAAGTTTAGTTCAATTTCCCCAGTTTTGTATTTTTGGTTTTACTGTTCTATGCTCTCCATATTCATACAGTGTTTGACATTTTCAATATTTTTGGTAGAGCGCCTCTGATGAGTCTTGAATAGACGAAACGCGCGTCAGGCGTAGCAAAATTTGTTGTCTGGAACTTTGTTGTCATTTGTATTTCGAACACACGTGAAGGTTAGCACTGCTGGTGGAGTTTAAATTCCCCGAGGTTAGCCCGCTCCGGCACCAACACTTTTGAGTTGGAGAATACATCAAAGCTTTAAATTATCCGTCTAAATTTCAAAATTGTCTAAACCCTAAGGTTCTTCCTACCCCAGACATAGGTTGAATATCTTAGTAATAATTTGGTTCCCCAGTTTTGTATTTTTGGTTATACTGTTCTATGCTCTTCATATTCATACAGTGTTTGACATTTTCAATATTTTTGGTAGAGCGCCTCTGATGAGTCTTGAATAGACGAAACGCGCGTCAGGCGTAGCAAAATTTGTTGTCTGGAACTTTGTTGTCATTTGTATTTCGAACACACGTGAAGGTTAGCACTGCTGGTGGAGTTTAAATTCCCCGAGGTTAGCCCGCTCCGGCACCAACACTTTTGAGTTGGAAAATACATCAAAGCTTTAAATTATCCGTCTAAATTTCAAAATTGTCTAAACCCTAAGGTTCTTCCTACCCTAGACATAGGTTGAATATCTTAGTAATAATTTGGTTCCCCAGTTTTGTATTTTTGGTTATACTGTTCTATGCTCTTCATATTCATACAGTGTTTGACATTTTCAATATTTTTGGTAGAGCGCTTCTGATGAGTCTTGAATAGACGAAACGCGCGTCAGGCGTAGCAAAATTTGTTGTCTGGAACTTTGTTGTCATTTGTATTGCTGAACATTTCAGCAAGCAAAACCTTTTCCCTATCTCTTATGGCTCATAATCTACACGACCAAAACCTTTATTTTGGGGGACCATAACCCCTAGAAGGGATCATGTGTCAATTTCAGTCTAATGTACTATTTGGATCTCAATTAGCTGAACATTTATACATGTACAAGCAAAACATTTTCTCTATCTACTATCGTTCAGAATCTATTAGGAAACAAAAAACACTATTTTTGCTTTTACGGGGCCATAACCCCTTAATGGTCATCTTACATTTTCGACCAAATGGATAATTTTGTAGAGCTCAATTAGCTGGACATTTAAGCAAGCAAAACTTTTTCCCTATATTCTATCGTTCCAAATCTATAAGGCTAAAACCACTATGTTTGGCATTCAAGGTGCAATACCGCCTATATGGGGTCATCGGACAATTTCGAGACCCTATGGACGATTTTGTAGACCTTTCTTAGCTTACCAATATGCAATCAAAATAACTTCAATATCTTATATTGGTCTTGAGATGTAAGACAAAATAAGTACAAAACGCAGAAAAAAAATCAAGAAAAGGGGCAATAACTCCACTTTCAGGGTAGGTGAGCTAGACGTGTTGATCACTTTTACCTTTTACCAGAATTTTGATATATATCCCCGTTTTTTGAGTCATTTGCAAAAAAACTACTGTTTACACCTTGTTCTACTTTTAACAATGGTGGCCATGTTTTTCATCAGATCAATTTAAAATCATGATCGTTCGTAGTCAACATGTCATATATTTTTCTTGCAAAGTTTCAGCTTAATTGGTTTAGTGGTTTTAGAGGAGAAGATTTTTTAAATTGATAGTGATGGCATCAGCTCTCATGGCCTTTTGTCATGTGCGCTTAACAACAAGTCGGCGAGAAGAGGAGCACAATTTGTTCCCATTGAAATGAATCTTTTAGTTCAGAAAGAGAAATGGTTCATACTTTGGCATTGGGTTTTGAAACCACTAGGTCAATAACCTCAGGTCCCCAAATTGATCATAAGTCCGATGGTCGGAATTTTGTTACTATGGTTTACCAATTTAAATGTTGTTTTTTTTTAAATGTGTCGATCATTTATTTCAAATCAAACCTGTATGGTTACCGGAAGGCAAATAGGCCCGCATTAGCGCTTAGCTTGTCGGAAAAAAATCACTAAAAAGCGCTCGGAAACCTGACATCGTGTCGGGCTGTAAAACCAACAAAGCAACTCGATTTATGCCTCCTCGGTGGTTGAATGGGTCAGAACTGTCATAATCAATGATAGGGTGTCAGTCTATAATGAGGAAACGCTTACCGCAAGTGGTGCACCGAGTCGGGAAAAATGTCACGTTCTTTGCACGCTAAAGAACCCTGATAGAGGAATCGTAAGAGATTGACCCGTAGGATCCACATGGAGGAGATAATTATCCGTCCCTACCCATCATTTATTTTCCCAATGGTAGTCCAAACGCTCCTCCACGTCATCATCATGAATTGTATATTGTGACATCTTTTTATGTCCATCTTCCTAATATAGCCATATAGTCTATCAGCCAACCCTCAAAAACAGCATTTTGAATGTCTACCCCTGGGAACAGCAGTTTTTCGGTGGTTTGGTATAGTTTAACATCTAAACTTTCAAATTTACCTTGTTATACCGGACAAAAAGTGTCCAAACAGGGTATAACATGCGCCATTTTGAATGCACCCATTTTGACAGACATAAATCATGTTGAAAGCATTGAATTCATATTGCTGTCAAATTTTTACAATGCGATGGAATATAATTTTGTAATGTGTTATGTAATCAGTATGATATAAATAAAGATATGGCGTTTAATATTTATCGATACGTATTGATGAAGTACCGATATCGGGGCTCTTTTAAACACTCTGTATACGTGGCTTTTTTCGTTTAAGTTTTGTCATTTTTTCGTCGCTGTAGTCATATTTGCAATGTATGTTTGCTTTCAATGACCATAAATCGTTCATTGATATGTATTCTGCTCATAACAGTCGATGGGTATTTAGAAAGTTACACCAATGGGCAGATAATCGAGCCTGAATACTTCCTATGCATTTTTGAGCTAAAACCTAAGGACAGAAACGATGCATTTAACATTCTATTACATGATAATTATTCGAGGAAAAATATGTTTTTATTTCAAATGTGTGGTAATAGACAAATACACGTCGATTTACTTATCAAGAACCACATTTGTACAATGCTTTTTTAGCAAAAAGGGGGGTCTCTGTAGATGCTTTTAAAGTATTAAATATCACAATATTTTGTTCTTTAGCAATGCTATCAAATTTCAAGTTCGAATTGTATTAACTAGTATGGCTGTTCTTGTTCTTTAACATGTAGAATTTTACACATACATGGCCAGAGGATAATATGACTATGACTGTTATGTAAGAACAACAAAACTAACCCTTCAATAAAACACATGCTGTACATTTGAGACTAACTCAAAAGCATTCAAGATGTACCTCCTTAACGTAAATGTGATGTTTAAACAAAAGGCAAGGTAACCCCAAAAAGATTTCTACAAATTGAGGCGTTTATACTATTAAATATTTTTTTAAATTTAAAATTGTATATAACAATAGATCATATCACATTCTAGTATACTTACTATTGAAACTGGAAGATAAGGACGGGAAAACATGTGCGTCCTACATTTATGTCATTGGTGCCGACATACAACATGAAAATTTCTCCCCAACAAATACACGACTTAACGCTTTTGTAAAGTATGTCCTAAATGATTTCTGTAGTGACGGTTTTAATCTTTCGATGCATTTCATTACCTCCCTAAAAAGGTAGCTTTCAAACAATACACTTCTAGATTGCCCCCCTATTTCGACAATGAAACTATTGAAATAAAAAAATATACCGATTTATATCAAAAGGTTATTGTTTTATTGATGCAGGGAAATACTTTCATATTTCCCTGCATCAATATAAAGAGAAAGAGCATTAAATAGTAGTTAAAATACAAATACCAAACAACGGGTATAAAACGGTAAATTTGGTTTTGCAGAATATCGATATTTCAAGAAGTAACCTCTCATCAGCAGCATTTGAATCAAAACATTGAAAAATCAAAACATCAAAAATATTGAACGAAAAGTATTCAAAGTCAAAAAACAGAAAAAAATTCAATACACACAAAATAATGGACGACTAAAACACTAAGGCGCATGCGATATGTAAAAAAAACACTTAAAATAACCAAAAATACAAACAGCAACTAAACTCAAATCGAAACAAACAGGTGTTCCAACACACAGGGGCTTCCACAGGTGCTGATAAGACGATAAAATCGATGTAAGACATTTATTTGCCATAAGAGGAATTTATGGAAAGGGTATTGTGATTTATATTTTTCATCTAATTATATAGTCGAACTCAAGGAAAGGATATAAGCCGTAAACAGTCCATTCGTTAGCATATTGGACAGGTCTGCGGTTAAATGATAGGCTTGAACAAAAAGACATTAAAAAATCTTGTAAAGTTTTTCGTTAGGATTAAACTTGATTGAAAAGTGACTTTCGAAGAGTTTCAGCTTTCATAATAAGACATCCTCTCCTATCCTTTTGTCCTTATCATTTTCAAAAGAATATTGAGGAAGTAACTGGTGGGCGGTACCCAACAGTTCCGTAAGAAATTTTGTTAAATTGTTATAATTCTAAGCAAAAATTTGCCTTGCATCCCGTTTCGTTAAATGTTTTAATGTTTGAAAAATGTTAAAGCATACTCATATTAATATGACACGAAACACAAAAATAAAAATGAGTGACAGAAATATTTTAATCAACGTTAACAAATATGACGTAATGACATTGTCATTGTCGGTGACGATTGAAATTCTACTAAGAAGACGATGAAGTGATGGTTTGAAATTTTTGTTGTTTAAAGAAGAGTTAATAATCTTCTTTTTAAGAGTAAAGTTGTTCCGATAAATACATGGAGTCGAACACGCCCAGTTCTTTTTGATAGTGAATTTTCTCGAAATTCCACGGGGATGATTTTTGTTGTTTATAAATGTGGAATTCAGAACGGGGTTTCTTTTTTTTTGTTTCTTATCAATTCATCGTTTAATCAGAAAGTAGAATAACGACCATTGTTGGTATTTTCTTGTATAGATTACATGTTGCTAGAGCAATAAAATGTTTATTTGTAGCGGTCGATTTTCGCGGACTTTTTGTCGTTGAAAATATAGTGGCGCCATTTAATTATCTCCCCTGCGATTGTTGACGATGAATTTGAGCGATCTTGGATACGCTTTCCTACTGTGTTCTACCGATACGTATCTTATCAACTTCAAATTGTGATGAATTATTTCTTAATTTTATTTTATTATTTCTAATGCGTATTTTCACTTCAAACAAGAGGCATATTGAGTCTAATACTTTTTATCAACACTGTAATATATTTTTTTCTTATTGCTCAACTGCATTATCATTACTGAGTAGAAGCAAATTGAGTGAAATAAGTTATCTTGTTAGTAAAGGAGCTGATGACCGTTAGAAAAAAAAAATGAGTATGAAAAACACTGAACGGTTTAGTAAAAAATATTGTACTCGGTGTGTCTACATAAAGTGTTAGTTAAAAATATTGTACTCGATTCGCGTGTTCCTAGGAGAGATTAATACCTAAAATGTAATATGCAAAAAAATCTACCTACCTGCTGTTACTTCTCCTGGACATACATGAAGAAGACACCAGAACTGTATAACCAAAACCAAAGCTTTTTTTCGCATGTTTTCTTCTTTCTTAAGAACACATAAAAATAAGCGAAGCTACTTCTAACGGACATCCTTATAACAGAGCATATTGTCCAAAACTGTTCTCTTTTGCTCATGAATAATCTATATAAAGGAGTTGCTAGGGCGTAAAACGCAAACCACGCATCCACTTTGCTAAACCTGAACTTTTTATCTAATAAAATGTAAATATGGAAGAAAAACGAGAGCATTTTAGTATATGAAGCATAACTGTTACAGTGAGTGATTCAATTGTTATATTTGAATTTTGATTACATTTAAATTTTGGTCCAGAGTACACTTAATACTTAGATCCCTCGACAACATTAATTAAACTCTGATCGAAAAATGTCAAAGAATCTACATAATTGTAGCTAACCGCAGCCTATCATTGTACATTTAGCCATGACAAATTCTTACACAGGGGTATTTGAAGCATTGTCATTTAAAGCTTAATTATTTATATTTGTTTTAAGACAGCAATCTTTTAATTAATTTATGAATATCGAATAAGTGAGAGACAGAGTTGGTGTTTTATCTTAAGTAACACTTTGTATCGAAAGTACAGTTTTTTGTCATAATCATTCTGTCAAAAACACAGTATGGTTGCTAAGTCTTTTCAATTGACAGGTTTTATTTTTTTAAGATAAACTTGAATGTCTGGTTTTAATTGTACACGAATCCTTAATGTTTACGAGTCCTATACATATTGATGCATACAAAACCTTAATGAATATCATTAAATCTTGAGTAAACTACCCAATAGTTTATCAGGTGTTTTTTTAGCAGTTAAGTTTACAAAAGCAACAAACGTTTGCTAAAGGTAATTTTTAATTCACTAAAAAAAGCCCATTAACCTAGGAAAACGTTTGGTCATTTCTACATGTAGTTCTGTTAAGAATGTATTCTTCTGAGAGGTCAAATTTTTTCTTGGTCAGAAGAGTGTTGCTTACAGGCGGAATGTTAATTGCTGACAAAAAGTTGTTCACTTGTTGCCCACCAATACCACTGTGTACCATAGCTATTAAATTATAAACAGTATTACATGTAGGAAAAAACAGTGCAGGTACATTCAGGTAAGCATATTTTTTTTACAATTCTTTTTTAGTGTGAGTGAGTGAGTGAGTTTGTGTTTTACGCCCGTGCAACGCTATATAGGTTATCTTGAAAAGGATGATAAAACGATGATGATAAATGAAATATGGGGATGGGGTGGGACACAAAGGACCGGTTAATTTTGAAGAACCACAGTAAAAAGGGGAGAGGTGGGTAGGGGCGGAAAATTTAGCCTATGTGGTGCACTACTTGGCGGTCCACAAAGGGGTCTTTTACGTGCATGAAGCGTGGCGTTGTCCACACACGTTGGCCCACAATGGTCGGCGGTCAGGGTTTCCGTATTATAGACCTGACAACCCCCGCGGACGAGGGCCACCCTATTCAGTCACCTAGGGTACACACTTGGTCGCTCTGTGGGCTGAGCACTGACCCGACGTCAGAATCCAAAGACCCCTAGTCGCCTCTTACGACAAGCTAGGCTCTGCTGCGGGCTTATTCGCCACCCGGGCCCCGCACGGGACCAATTCTTTTTTACCTTGAGCAAATAGAGAGGGGAACTAGTTTACATGTGCTTACGCAAAATGGCAATAAAAATGTTAGAGCAGGTATAAAAATGGTAAAGTAATTGGAAACACATTTATTTTTTCAAATTGGTCTGATCACTTTCTGAAAAGTCAAAATTTCCTGGACTTGAGGTTTATATTGCAGTTTAGATCAGGATTGAAAATATTATCTATTTAAATGCATTATTTCAGTGTTGTGATTGACCATAGAAAGTAATTTCATATTTTTTTTTCAATTACCAATACCATATACATGTAAGAAGCAAAGGTGTACCAAAGGGGTAATCAGTATCATAAAACCGTAAAGACAAAGACAAAACCGGCAGACAAAAATCATCACAACAAAACAAACCACATAACAACATAAAACACAAAAACACAAACCAACAAAACCGCATTCAGCAACGCGAACTCAAGTCGAAACGAGAGTGAACTCAGGTGCTCCGGAAGAGTAAGCAGTTCCTGCTTGCTATAGCACACCCGCCACGTTGCCAAAGATCGATCAAGTGTTGGTCAAATCCGGAAATGTATTAGTTCTTTTTTTTTGTATTCTATCTATATATCTGGTCTTGGTTGATGCTCACATAGATATAGATAGTAACGTATCAAAACAGTAGATACACAATATTCTATATTTTATGCATATGGGACTGACCATTTAACTTGTAGGGGGGGGGGCTTGGGTTTTTTTTTCATATATTTTGGCAGCAGAGGGTCAGAAAAAAATATTCTGAAGGATATCTGCTATATGAAATATTAAATGAAAAAAAATTATGAGGTGACACCCTCTGAAAAATAAATATTTTGCTCTGCAAAAAAAAAAATTATGACAAAAACAGAAATCAAGGACCCCTTCAAGTTAAATGGTCTGTTCCTAAATGTTGAAATACAGTGCATGTACCTGTTGCTAGCTTTGGGTTGGATTCCCATACTCCTTGGTGTCTTTTTCCTGTGGGAACGTTATTCACAGTATTACAGAGTGTGTTATAACATAGTATCTGAAATCTATAGATTTTCATAAAGAAATAGCTCTTATATTGCATGACTGTACATAACAAAATACAGCACATAAACATACTGAAGAGATGAAGGCTTTGATATATAGAATATAAAATATAGGTCTTTTGAATCTTCAGAAAGACGAATGACGACAGACGCCAAGTGATGCCATGGCAATAGCTCACATGAACCTTTGGTCCAGGTGAGCCAAAAATCTGGCATCCAAGGTATTAGATAATGAGATTTGCTAAATTATTTTTTCAATGAAATTTTGAATCATACAAATTAAAGTATTTTCTTACTTTAATTCTGTTTTAAAAAATGAAAGTTAAAGAGAAAATTCATATCATTACATTGTAATTCTTGTGCATCAATGACATTTAGTTTACAAAATTTAGTATTAAATAATTGGTTGAATATAAAAAAAAAATAAAATAATTTTCCTGCCTGCCAGGTCTAAAAATGTTGCTCATGTTAGGGAAGACCAACTTTCAATTTTTCATGGCCGAGTGTTACAAAAGATGCTAAAATTCACAGGACCAAACACATTTATCCAGGTAGCAGGCTGTTGGTCCTGTGCTAATTTTGATGACCGTGATCATTGATGACTGCATCAAAACTAACTATAATAATGAAAAGGATCAGTCATGATAAGTGAAAATGACACTGTATTTTAAAAGGCCTAAGGGACACACATACGTACCTTAAGTTTTTAAAAGACACTTCTTGTTCTGTATAAAAACTACATGATGATGAGACATCAAGCTACACATTGAAATGATTGAATGCAATATCTATTTTAGATTTATTGATGTGTAACGTTAAATGCATTAACTTTGGTAAATTTGAAAAATGCTTCCCTACAGTGCTTTGTCACACATTAATGTGGGGCTAACCTTTAGTATAGCTGACAGGCCATAAGTTTTACAGTATATGGTGTGACTAAGTTGAAGTGGAAGGCCACATTTTGTACAAAATTACAAAGCCTTAGCTAGTACATCAAGTTCAACCACTCGCCGACCTTGACTCCATTCATCAGTAGCTATAAACTTTTGTGTTGCTGCTTCTTCAATAATAATAATATCATGATCATGATGATCAGAGGCAGAATTATTTGTCACACAGAGGTATGGGTGGTCTAATTTGAACGTTTTCAAGGCATCCGATTCTTTTTCTTTGTCAGTGTTCAAGTCATTATAAATGCCTTTTATCTTTTCAAGCCGTTCTTTTTGTTTTTTGGACTGAAATCCTTGTTTAAATTTCTTTGGTTTCATAAATTACCACGTAGATTACACTTTCAATCGTCTGATTTGTTGTTTACATTTCTGGCTCTTCCGGTTCTTAAATACGACCATGTCGAAAATGTTTCTCAAAAAACAAATGACAGTTAAAAAACATTACGAACGAGTCATGTTGTCTCATTTAACCATTTAATTCAAGCATTTGCAATTTCCTCCGATTGTCCATGAAAATCACTAGAATACTGACAAAGTCAGAAAGGGCCCCGCGGCAAAATATCTAAGTGTTTTCAAAATCATACGAACTTTAATTATAACCACTAAGGCATGTTCCATGGAATGCATATGAAATTTCAGAGCTGTATTATTAATAGCCTTTGAGTTTTATTGTTCAAAAATTCCTATTCTCAAAATCTGTGATTTTCGATAAAAAATGAAGTTTTTTCCAAAAACATTTAACAGATTTGCATGAAATTTTAATATGCAAATCAGGACAAGCTACTTAGCAGCTGTACAAAGTTTCAGGACTGTATTGTTAACAGTTTTTGAGTTTTAGTGTTCACAAAGTCAAATTCTCAAAATCTGTGATTTTCGATAAAAAATGAAGTTTTTTCCAAACATATTAATCATATTTGCACGAAATTTTAATATGCACATCATGACATGCTACTTAGCAGCTGTGCAAAGTTTCAGAACTGTATTGTTAACAGTTTTTGAGTTTTAGTGTTCACAAAGTCCAATTCTCAAAATCTGTGATTTTTAAATAAAAATGAAGTTTTTTCCCAAAATATTAAACAGATTATCACGAAATTTTAATATGCACATCATGACATGCTACTTAGCAGTTGTGCAAAGTTTCAGAACTGTGGTGTTAATAGTTTTTGAGTTTTAGTGTTCACAAGAATTGTTGACGGACGGACGGACGGACAGACAGACGGACAAAGTGAAAACTATAGGGCGTCCGCATCTTTGATGCGGGGCCCTAATTATTTACGTCGTCTTTCGAGAGTATGGAAACCTATTTACGTCAAAATGCTCAGAAGGATACATCCTTAACATCAGAGCAGAATTTTGTTTAATAACAAAATTTTTAAAAAATCAATTGTATATTTATGACCCTAAATAAACAGACATCCATCAAACAAACAATTGTATTGTTATCTTTTTCAAAGTTTCGATTCTACTATAAACCTACCCTTATTATATTATCTCATAAAATTTAAGTGTAAAAACAAATACCGCGCACCGACTGATCCTGTCTGAAACCAAAGTTGTTTCGTGTTTGTCATCATGGAATAAAAGTGTAATAAAAGAACTAAAATATCTGTGTCGGACAATTTCACCACCATTCTTCTAGCTGTCCGCTTTTTTGTTCAATATTCTATCGACATGCTACAAATGTATGCATGTAAGACGATGCTGAAACGACCTTCACTTTGGCTACAGTCTTTGCTGTTGGAAAGTTGTACTCTCAGTTTATTCATATTTAATTGAGTACCGCGTGTTTTGCTTTTAGAGCGTTTTAGCTGCTGTCTAGACAAATCAAGAGCAGTATCAATGTCTGAGTTGCCAATTTCTTAAAGATTTTGATATGTCTAAGGATTCCCCCTATATATCGACTTCTAATTTTTGCAGAAGAAACCTGACCTTGTGTCACAACCAGACAATGCATGTTCTGCTGGAAAAATAGTTGTTTGCAATGGAAGAGAGAGATGAACAAATTTCATGAACGAGAACATTTCGTCTGCGGTGCTTAACTCACTGACCGATCCCGTCTGAAACAAAATTTGTTTCGTGTTTGTCATCTTGGAACAAAAGTTTACTAAAAGAACTAAAATATCTGTGTCGGACAATTTCACAACCATTCTACCAGCTGTCCGCTGTCTAGCTGACGATGCGAGTATCGGCTTCTCTTTGCGATGAAAACAACAAACGTGGATTTTTAATCCCATCAGCAGTTACTTCTTTTTACTTTCTCGGGATCACTCAAATGCCTGTAATAATCACTGATTGTTCTTGTTCATCTTTGATTTGTCTATACGTTCTTAGTATGAAAGTGTGTACTCACAAATAAATTAAACGAGTGACTGCTTGTTAGCGTTTGACGACATAAACTGGTTTAAATTTCCTTTTTTTATAACACCATAGATTGTAATTACTGATGAGTTAGATAAAGACCGTCGTTCTCATTCTGCCCTTTTGATCTTGTCAAAAAGATCAACAATCGCATGTGCAATTTCAAGCAAAAATTTGGGTTTAAATATTCTGCAATGCAAACCCACCAAAAGTCTATGCTTGAAACAGTGCCATGTCATCTCGTATAAGAACGGAGTCGGAAGCGTCAAATCGAGGAAGCCTCTGACAAACACTGGATGCATCGCTTTTGCGTAAATGACCAAGATCAGCCATGCATGTTTTTTCTCGTTGTACCATCATCGTCGAACTTTGATGTTAAAATACATGTTAGCCCAAATGGTTACGACATAACTTTTTCCACGGTAATACCATCGCAACATCCTAATTAAATAAAGGCTCTACGGAAAATTGTTTCTGAATTGATATGTGCCTTGACAATATTACCTGATTTACATTTGATGTCGATGGTCATATCCTCGAATGTTATATCATTTGACCTAGTAATGGCACTGTAGAACCTCTCAAAAAGCGCCCTCTATAAACTTTTTGGCTATGTCATTTCCTACATTCACAGATTCCAACAGAGATTTCATGACTTCTTTGTAGCATGCTTTCCAGTCGATATGTTTATCAGAGTGACGAAGCTCTGGTAGAAAAAGGATTTATCATGTCATCTTGAATGAAGGATATCAGAGTTTACATATGATCGCAATCTCGTTTAAAAGATCCTGGTCCAATTTCCTCATGTGCAGTACCAGACTCATTAGTATCATCATTGCCAGAACGCTTTTTCAATTCCTTACTGAAGTTTCCGAGTACATGTCTAGTAATTGTTCACCTGATTCGAGCTTATTTCTGATGAGTTATACCGACGATTCCGCTGTGACTGTTCGAATCCTTAATAACAGTTTGATCTGTGGCCATATCACTCCACTCGCCGTTTCAAGATCCTGTGGTTTGACGAATTACAATCTTCCCTCTCAGAAAAGCAGACTTCACCTCTTTTGGAAGGGTTATCATATCCAGAATATACACATGCATATTTCGTAAATATTTTACCTTGTTATTTGTTGTGATAAAGTAGGGAAACATCTGAATGGATGTGGTTATATGAAGATCCCATAACCTTGTTCGCGTCGCCAGAATATCAACAGCTTCTTAAACATGTCCCAGTATCTAATTGTAAACGTTTAGGACTCTTTGAGTTCCCACATCTCCAACTGTTTAGATAAACACATTTAAGAAAAAAAATGTGCTTTCTCTTTACATACGACATCCCCCACGGTCTAAATTAACACATTAAAGGAAAACTGAGCTTTTCAAACATACAGCCTCTTTTAAGGTGGCAGCGTCATTTGTATATGCGTCCAGGCAGTGTT